>WBMY01017846.1:75467-98582 GCA_013397315.1 Donacobius atricapilla
GCTTTGGGATGCTGGCCGGTTTACTGGGTCAGTGTCTTGTAGACTTTGCCATCCCCCTTCTCCAGGATCGTACTTCTGAAATTTTACTTTCATTGTGTTTTTAATTCTATTTTAGCTTTATTGACCATGAATTTGGGTTTAGGTGGTTGAGCCTTATCTTGGTCTTACTGATCTCTCACATCAAAAGCCAAAATGTGTTCCTGTCCTTGTCTCTCTCTTCCGTGGTCTCTTGACTTCCTAACTTCTGGGTTTGGCCCTTGGTTTGTGGTTCTTCACCCTGTTAATTATGTAGCAGAGAACTGGGAGCTGCTTGGAATGTGGGTTTCCATCCGATGGCCTCAGGACACGCATTCGCTCTCCTGCTAGCTGTGTGTTGTCAGGAGCCCGTCAGGGAAACTGGAGGTGGTGGGAGCAGGGACGGAACCTGTGGCTTCATCCTCATCCGTTGAAATCTGAGTTTTCATTTCCAGGAGCAGTGCACCTTTCTTTCCTGCTTTGATTTGGCTGTCCTTGCAGTAATTTAGATTGCACCTGCACTTATTTTCCGGGGGAGTGGGGTTTTGGGGTGAGTTCTTTAAGACTTATGTTTCCCGTGCTCATCCTTGAGGACCTTGGTGCCTCTGTGGGGAACGGGGAGTTCTGGCAGCTGCTTGAACATATGGGGAGAGAGAGAGATGGGCTCTAAAATCATCATCTGTCTGCCTGCTTGAGTTCTTAAGAAGTGTTCTTACTCAAAGCTTTTCTTAACTGTCTGAGAGTATAAGAGAGACTTTCTTTTTTTTCATTTTGAAGAGTTCTAAGTCTGAAACATCTTGGTTTAAAAGACAAAATTACCACAACTTCTTTTTGGACGTGAATTCATTGCTACAGGCAGTCGGCAGTTGCCTAAAATGGTTTGAGTGATAATAACCAGTGACAAAATTTGAGTTACAATTTCCAGAACAAGTTTTTTTTTTTCCCAGTTGTTTTCAAAAGTTTAAACTGTCGTGGAGGATATAAAAAGCAGTTTTTTCCTTGGTGGAAGAGACAGACATATTGGTAAAAATGGCAGTGCTGTTGTCACAAGAGAAAAGTGGCAATAGCACATGTAGTTACTGAATTAAAGGTATTTTTAAATAGATATTGTTGTTTATGGGATTGTTGGCTTTTTAAAAATTAAATTAATTTCTGCTGCTGGTGGAAGGGCTGGTGCTGTTGTGGACACATTCTCCCACTCCAGTGAGGTCATGTGTCCCATCTCCAGCTTGCAAAGGGAAAAAATCTGTCATGAGATCTGTTGTGATTGTTCTGTGAAAGCAAAATCTGTGTTTGTCCCTGGTTTTCTGTTACCTGTGGCACAGGTGTGGCCATTCTGGCACTGAGGTGGGTCGGGAATAACCAAAGGCATCTGTCTGGAGTTAAAGGGGGATGCTGGTTTGCTGTGACCTTTATCTTCTACTAGATGGATATAAATAAATGGGGTTTGTCCAGAAGAATCCCCTGGAAGGCACTGGATGTAGAGACCTCTCAGGGAGCTCCTGACTCACACTGGAGCAGATGGGATAATATTTTAGGAGAATTCCCAAACTGCTTTTCCCTCGGCAGTCAGCGTTGGCTGATGTTGGCACTTGCAGCCTAAGGGTGGAGGAACCTTTGCTCCCATCAAACACGGCTTGGTTATGCAGATTTTAGCAATTTTGCCTTTATTTGCATATGAATAGAGAACCGACAGAATTACCCTGCACCTCCGAATTCAGCCCTGTGATTCCAGACCTGCAGTCAGCTAGGGTGTCAGCTGGGGCCAGGTTAAAAAACAAGAGAAACTCTATCTCTGCTTCCCAGTTTTCCTCCCACTGGAGCCCACTTGCAGGGTGTTACCATGTCTGTCCTCTGCCTTTCTGCCCACAAAACCCGTGTCCTGCTCCATGTGCTGTCCCTGAGCGTGGCCTCTGCTCCCAGCACTTCTGTGGAATATTCTTCCTGGCAAGACAGGTCCCCTGGGATTTCTGTCTGTCAGAAACACATCCAGCAGATTCCAATTGGAAAGTGTTTTATTTATTACCTCCTGGAACGCAAACAGGGACTTTATTCCTGGTAAATGTCTCTATCTCTACACATTTTAAGGATGCTTGTGCAGGTGATCCAGGGGCCTTGAGCTCCTGTTTCCCCTGTTCAGGGATTGTGATGTAGAGAAATACTGTAAGGCTTTATGCCACGTTTTATTTCTCTTTTCTGAGTGTGGTAGCTGTCTTCCTTAGAAAAGAAAAGAAAAGAAGACAAGAAATTTGAGAGGGGACTGTGGGAGGCCATAGAGTTTGTAGTAATACTCTGGGATTTCTAACAGTCAGCTGAATTGGTTTAATGTCCCTTGGAGCTGAAGTAATGATAAGAACTAAAGAAAAATATTCACCTTCCAAGTATGACATGACAGTGTGTTTTCATCGAAAAAAGCAGCAACAGGAATGAACACAACATCCTGAATTGAACAGAGCGGGAAATCTCAGTTAATATTGCTGAGGGGAAACATATCTGGGATCTGGCAGTAGAATCAACCCTTGGCAGTTTCTTTCTGGGAAAGCAGAGGGTCAGAAGAACAGAAATCTTAGCAGCTGATGGGCAGAAAGGGCTTGGGATGTGACACCAGGGGAATAAGGATGAATGCCAGGTATTAAAACTGTGTATGGCATTAGAGAAATCATTCACGAACACCACTCAGTTCCAGGTGGCACGTGTCGAAATGGATGTTGAAATGCTTCATAGTTCATTTTTTGGGGAAGATCAATTTCAGGAGGGATTTGAGATCGACAGAACCTGCTGGCTGAGGGGCTGGGAGTTTGATGTGATTTGCTTCGTAGGGAGGTGGTGAGGACATGTCTTGCTCATCAGTTGAGAGGCCATGCAGGGATTTGGTGCTGGGTGATTTTCAATCCAGCCAAAGTTGTTAACCGAAGATCCCATGGATGTAGGATCATTCAGAACAAGGCTTGGAACTTTGTGCAGCAAACATGGAAAGCAGAGACACGGATAAGTACCTTATCTCACACGGTTAAGTATGATCATTTTACATCTTTAAAGTCCCAAAGCATCGAAGTTTTCAGGGTAAATTCGTGCAAGTTTTTTTAGCTGCCTCTGAACTGTGGCTGTCACCAGTTGGCTGCTCATTTGCTTTGACATCCACAAGGTTTTAAGGCACAAGCTGCACGAGGAGTGGAACAGATCCTGCAGCGAGCGTGGCACACGGAGTGTGAGGAGTAGCACAGAGAAAGTAAAGTGAGAAAAGGAAACAAATAGTGGCATCACCGGGGAAACAGCTCCGAGGAGCAGGGGAAGAGCCAAGGTACACTTGAGAACACCTTGGAGACAGTGACGGGAAGCTTGAACTTGATAAGGCAGGGAGGAAGCAGCACGTGGGGATTCAGGGAGGTGGGATCCGAGTGGCAGACACACATCCTGTGAATTACTGGGGTAACGGGGGAGTTGGGAGAAGATTACAGTGATCAAGGCAAAATGGTGATTAGGGCCAGGATTAGCAGTTTTGTTGTTTGTGTTGATAGCAATTAATGGATAAATAAATGACCTGCTCTGTGTTTGTGGGAGCCATCAATTTAGTGACTTTGTTTCCAGATAGTTACTGATCCTCTTAGCACAGAGTAGGATGTGAACACCATTCCTTGGCTCTGATTCCCACCGTGCACTTTGGGTCTTGAAGTTTCTAAGGTCAGTGTGTGAGTCTTGCTGTTGGTTTCATATATGAAGCTGATTAATTAATTTTATTTGTAAGAAAATGTCTGAAGTATTGTCACTGCTCTGCACCTCAATCACTAGAGAAGGAAATAATTGTGTGAGCACAGATGTGAGAGTTGTCTGATGGCATGTGGGATTTTCCCTTTTCCTGGACTTGAATAATACCAATTCAGGCTTTAGCTCAGAATTATTTACCTGCTGGCCAGTTTTCCTTGCACATTGATTTGAAAAAGCCCATTTTTGGTGACATGGTGAAACCTGTTGGACTAACACTGGGCCTTGAACTGGGCAGTGCCACTGAATCACTTTCTGTGTCCATGTTGCACTGCTCTCCCCTTTTTTTATCCTTGTAAAATGGAGATTTTATCTAATTACCTCTGGTCTTATGAGTAATAGTAGCAGGTTTGATTTCTAAAGATGTGCATGGTTGGAAGGCCAGAGCTACAGATAGAAACCCCATCAATAATGTGCACAGAACACATGGAAATAAGTTTGTTTTCTCTGAGGACGTAGCCAGGGAAGCCTGGCTTTGTGACGGGCTGCATCTGGTGTTCCCAGCAGCATTTCTTCTGCCCCCACTAATCCTGGCATCTGTCCTGCAACCTGTGTCCACTGCAGTTGCCTTGGTGCTCCCTGGTGTCGCCTTTCACATTCCTGATCCTTTCCCCTTCCCATGCGGTGCCTGTGCTCCGGAGCCACCCCAAAACCACTCCTTGCTGCTGCTTCCCCAGTTCTTGTCAGGCCAGGGGGGCTGTGGGACCTGCACGTGCTCTGTGCTCCAGTGGGCTCCTGCTGACCTGCCAGGAGGCCAAACATCCCAGAAAAGTGCTGGGCTCCTTGAGACCTTTGTTTGAAACTCATTTTGAGTTCATGACATCTTTCCATGCTGTTCCTCACAATTCAGCCCTGATGACTGTGGAGACGATAGGGACAGAAGATTCAGGCTGGTTTGGTGCCTGTGATGCACTTTTCAGCAAATCAGTGTTTTTTCAGACTTGTTCCTGAACCGTTTCATTTCAAAAATGATAAAGGTATTTGAGTGCTGAAGAAATTTAAACATTTTCTCCTTAGAATGCCTCCAGGACAAATATCTTTTCAGTACCTCAAGGGGGCTTGCCAGAAAGATGGAGAGAGAATTTTACAAGGCTTGGGAGACAGGACAGGTGGGAATGGCGTTATGGCGTTATGGAGAGGCCCTGGCACGGGCTGCCCAGAGAAACTGTGGCTGCCCCATCCCTGGAAGGGTTCCAGGCCAGGTTGGACAGGGCTTAGAGCAACCTGGGACAGTGGAAGGTCTCCCTGCCATGGCAGGATTGGGATGAGATGATCTTCAAGGTCCCTCCCAGCCCAAACAGTTCTGGAATTTTGGGATTTTTGCTTGCATGATAAAACTACAATGAGCACAGGTTTGGTTTGTTCTCTGGCAGGGAGGGGAGCTTTGAGCTTGGGGTCTGTGTGTGAGCAGGGGGTCAGTGCTACATAAGGGTTGGGGGACCCTCACAAACTTAGAGCTCAACTCTCATTGACCCTGTTATTTTATGCTAAATAGGTCAATTCTATATTCCTAACAGTGTCTGTGCTGATGGAAGTGTGGACTTCCCTCTTCCCATGCTCCAGGAAGCACAAACCAGTGTGTGAATGTTTGGTGGGGTTGGTTGGCTTCTGTTCTCCCATCCTTCTTCCTGAATTGTGGAAAGTCCTTAACTAACAAGCAGATTTTGTGGCGTGTTTGTAAACGGATGCACACGTGGCCCAGGCTCAACTTTCCTGGTGGCTCAGATAATTAAAACCAGAATATTTCTGAGGTTTGGATGCTTTCTCATGGGTTTCATTTGCTTGCTCCTTCCTTAGATGCAGCTCTTCCAGTGGATCCAGAAGCAGCAAGACTGAGACTAACTGGGCTCTGGTTATAAATAAAAAAAACCCCTTTGATTATCAGTATTAAAATCTGTAGCCATCATTTGAAGCGTCCTGTGGATAATTTGGAAATCATAATATTCACATACTTTTTATTTTTCACTTATCATTTAAAAGTGCTTAACAGATAAATTGTGGTTTTGAAGGAGGTGACTGGAAGGGTTGGTGTCTTGGAACATCAGCTGCTGTGCTTGTCTGAATACAATTGTTAGCTTTTTAATTGATTTTAATATTAATTTAATTTCTGCTAGAAAATCCAATTTTATTCTGTCTTTTCCTCCCACAGAGTGAAAGATGTTGACTGCCCATAGTGGAACAGCTCTTCTGAGGAACATATCTCTGTAAATCTTCCCTAAAATCACCCGAAGGCAAATATTCCGCCTGTGATGGACCCTCGGAATACTGCTATGTTAGGCTTGGGTTCTGATTCTGAAGGGTTTTCTGGGAAAAGCCCCTCTGTGGTAAACATTGGCACGCTGGTGGGCAAAGGGGAAGCGGAGCTCGAAGGCTGCACCAAGGACGAGGAGGACGGGAAGAAGAAGAGCCGGGAGGGGAGCTCGGAGGGCGGGAAGAGCGAGGCTCTGGGCGATGCGCAGCAGCAGTTCTCGGTGAAGGAAACAAACTTCTCAGAGGGAAACCTGAAACTGAAGATTGGCCTTCAAGCAAAGAGGACGAAAAAGCCTCCCAAGAACCTGGAGAATTATGTCTGCCGGCCTGCCATAAAAACCAGCATCAAGCAGCCAAGAAGGGCTCCCAAGAGTGGGAAGATGACAGAGGAGAAGAACGAGCACTGTCCTTCGAAGCAAGTGAGTGATGTGGCTGTGGGGTGATTTGCAAGTCATGGTACATTTAAGCTGTGCTTAAAAGCTTCATCATCTCTGCACCACCGTGTTCTGCTGTTTTTCCATGTAACCTCTTGATACTGAAGTGTCTGGAGTTAGAAATGGTTTTATTTTGTGGTCATTAGCAGGAAAAAATGCTCTTTCACAGTTTGCCAATTTGTTGTTTCAATAGCAGTGAAAGATAATTCCCATGTTTGCTTGAAGGGGGTTCATTTCTGAAAAGTAATGAGGAGATTTTTAGTCTCTTTCCAGTAATAAAGTGGAATGGTTTGGGTGTCTTGTCTCTCCTGAGATGGAGCTCTGGATGTGCTGTGCTTGTCTCTGGTGGTTGGATTTATATTTTTTCCTGCCTATTAGAACCAGTTGTTTTGCTGTGTCTCACCTGTCACCGCCATGAACGGCTCAAGACAGGGTCTGAGAAGAAAAACAGACTTTTCCAAATGAGTTAGAAACCAGCCTGGTGATAACCTGCATGTAAATGCAGTGGCTGCAGAGATGTGCCAGGGCTTTTCCAAACACCAGGAAGTAGCCCTGCCTTGAGGATTTGTTTTTATGATCTCCATGATGTAATCAGTAAGAGCAGCAGTAGCAGATAGGGAAAATAGGTTAAATGGTGAGGATTACAGATATAGTAGCATAGATGCTGAACTTTTGAAGGGTTTGGTTACAGCCTGCTCCTTTTTCCAATAGACATAAAAGTTTTGTTAATCAAATGTTAGAATATACCCTTGTGTAGTAGTGCCAGGTGATTCAGCAGGGGAATCCAGGGAATCCCTGGGAGTTGGAGCCCTTCCTTTGCAGGGGCTGTCTGTTCAGGGGGCTCCTGCTCCAGAGGTTCCCAAAGGTGAAGCATTTCCATTTCTCCAGCCTGTGTCCTGTTCTCAAGGCTGCCTGCATAAATCTGTCCTGGCAGATCTCCTAAGGCAGAGCCTGCCCAGGGGGAAGGAAAATTCCTCACCTTGTGCTGAGGTGATGTCTGTCTGACATACCCAGACCTTTTCCTTTCCCCTGGCACACCCTGACTGGAATTGGCCTTGAGGAAGAGTCACCTTAAAGCGAAGTGAAATTTAGGGATGACCTCATTGTGGCCTTCCAGTGCCTGAAGGGAGCCTGCCAGAGAGAGACTCTTTACAAGGGCCTGGAGTGCCAGGGCAGGGGGAATGGCTTCCCACTGCCAGAGGGCAGGGATGGATGGGATATTGGGAAGGAATTCTTCCCTGGGAGGGTGGGGAAGCCCTGGCACAGAGTGCCCAGAGCAGCTGTGGCTGCCCCTGGATCCCTGGAAGTTTCCAAGGCCAGGCTGGACAGAGCTTGGAGCACCCTGGGATAGTGGAAGGTGCCCCTGCCCATGGCAAGGGGTGGAATGAAATCTTTAAAATCCCTTTTAGCCCTGGGATTCTGAGTAATAAATTATATGCTGACAAAACAAGTGTGCTGGATGTTATGTGTAAGGACTAAAATTGCCTTTTCCAGACTTTACAATGCACTCACATTGGGGTTTTCCTCCACTGGAAGTAGAGGTGTTTTTAGTCAGCCTATTAAACAAGAAATTCCCAAGTGTATGTTGCGTAACTTAAAATTTTGGCAATGGTCTTTATTTTACATTCTTCCATTTCAGAGCAAGCATATTATTTCTAATGATATTTCTAACTTTGGCTTGAAAAACATTGGAAGAGTCAATCACAGTTTGTTATTACATAGATTTTTTTTTTTACAAGGCTCTGTTACAATAAGTTGAGTATTGGGCCAGTTTGGAATATCCAGCCAGTGATTTCTCTTGATGTCTGAATTGAGGTGACTCCTGCAGCTGAAAGTCTCTTATTTGGGGGAGGTTTAATGTTAAGTTAATCAAGGGAGGTTTAAGTTGGGTGCCAGGAAAAGACTTTTTCCCCGGAGGATGCCCAGGGTGGGGTTGTTGGGGTGTCTGTGCAGGGCCTGGGGCTGGGCTGGGTGATCCCTGTGGGTCCCTTCCAGCTCAGGACATGCCGTAATTCCCTGATTCTACCCTCAAAAGGCACCACTGTGTCTGGAGACTTTCCCTTTGCATCAAGAGATCGTGCCCTGGGAGTTTTTACCAGAGAAAATAATCAATATTTGAATTTGCATGGTGACAGCAGGGATTCTTCATCCTTGACATCTTTGTTTATACACCAGGATTTTTTCCAGAGATCCATCCCATTTCAAATGGAAAGTAGAAAGGGAGGCAAATATTAGTGATGTTGTAGAATATTACTGATGTGGTGCATGACACTGTTGATACCACGTCAGTTTTAGATTGCAGCTCCTCTCAGTGCACTCCCTGCTCTCCTGCCTGGCGAGCAGCCCCGGCGTGTGATGCAGAGGATGCAGATCTGTTGCATTAAATTTGCATTATTTACAAGAGTTTCAAATCCCTGACTCATGATAACTCCCTTTAGATCCTCTGCTCTCTCCCGAGTTGTTCTGAGATGGTGTTTAAGTCTGTCTGCTCCCTGCTGCCATTTTGCACTTTGGATTGTTAGAAATGACACTAAACAACATCCTGCTGATTCCTGAAGTGGGATTAGAAGTGTCTGTGTGGAAATAAATGGGAATGATGGCTTAAAACCATCACATGTTTTGAATATAATACCCAAGGGTTGTTTTTTTTGTCTTACTGCCACGTAATAAAGCGAGTTTTAGCACTGCAAATTACACTTCAGCAAAGGAAAGCTATCCCTGAATTTTTGCTGTGGATGCAGAGGAGGGGAAAGCAAACATGTGACACATTCAAAGCCAGGTGTGGCTTCATTTGGAGCCCTGAAACGGAACTTTCTGTTCTTTTAAAGGAGCAATGAAGAATTAGGATGAAAATTTAGCACTTGCAGTGTGCACAGTTAACCACGGAAAGACAAAGAGAAGTAGTGTAATTCTTCTCCTGGGAATACCCGTGTTAAAATGGAAATAGGAGAATCCTTTGCACTGCCATCTCTGGCAGTTTTTTTTCCTCAAGTTTAGTGCTGACAGAACTCGTATAACTTGGGGAGTGCCTTCAGATATATGAATGGAGGGTTTATCTCCAGTCTGAAAGGGGAGTGGGTAGGGGAGGTTAGTTGGAATCACAGAATCCTTCAGGTTGGAAAAGCCCTTGCAGATCATGGAATCCGGCTGTTCCCCAGCACGGAACCCTGTCCCCAGCTGCCACATCCACGTGATTCTGAACGCTTCCAGGGATGGTAATTCCACCACTTCCCTGGGCAACCTGTTCTAAATCCTGACCACCCTTTCCCTGGAGAATTTTTTCCTTGTATATTTACAATTTGTCCTCCAGAAATGCGTACACATAAAAGTTAATAAATATTTTTTTGTGAGGAGAAAATCATAGAGCTATAAAGGGAAACCCAGAAATGACTGAGATTCCCAGGTGTTACAAGAACCAAAATTAGCAGGTACTGCAATAGCCAGGCAGTGTTCAGTTTGCTTTTTGACACTGAGTGTGGATTTCATTCTTTCAGAAAGTGTCCTGAGGCAGGCAGACATTGCTGGGCTAAGCCCAAAAACCTGAGCCTTGAACAAAAATAGATGTTTTACCCCTGTTAGTTTGTGGGATGGTGTGTAGGAATGGTTAAGCTGTGCTGGCAAAGGTGCAGTACTGAAGGTTTAGCACATAAAAGGCAAGAAGTGACAGTAGCAGCCTGTGTAACACAGGGCAGCAGGTTGGGACTTGCCCTCCTGTTCCATCTCCTTATTCCTGTGTAAAACTGCTGAGTGCAGGATTCTGGAGCTCTTTCTCTTGCCTTTGGTCATGCAGGGAAGCTCTACAGGGAAATTTGCTGATGAAATCACAGCCATCAACTGAAAAAGTTTCAAGCAAAGAAGTTAAAAAGCTGAAGAATTGATTTATTTTCTTTTTGGGTTGAACAAGAATATTTCCTGCTGGATCTGGGACATAAATTTTTGTCTTAGACTAATTCCACAGAATCATTGTTTTCCTGGTAGTTCAAACTTGCTTTTAGAAAAGACTAAAAAGTCTCGGAGGTGAAAAATAAACAGCATTTTTATCTGGGGAATTGCACAGAAAATTTTGATGCCACAACTACAAAGCACTTCCTGTGATTCCTCCGAATTCTCGTTTGAGTTGTAGTCTGAGCATTGGCCTGAAGTACAACAGCCAAAACAATAGTGGGTAAATCTGTGTATGTGCATAAAACATCCTTATTGCTTGCCAGTGGCTCTCAAGAGAAATACCAAACAACATTTTCATTAACAGGCTGGCTCCTTCTAACTACTTCAGGTGGTGGAAGCTGAGACTATCTGGTGTTTGTAACTTGTGTTTAGTTATGGTATGACACCAGACTTGAGAGATGTCCCTGTTCACAGGAAAGATCAGCTACCCTTGAGCTTTTTGCAAGTAAATACCAATGATAATGACTGTAAATAATGATCTAGTAGTAATAAACCCTGAGACTGTGCTGTAGTGTAACAACAGATACCCTTTTTAGAATAAAGGGTTTTCTTGCTGTTGGTGCCTGTCATGATTCTGGAATCACAGAATTGTTCCGGTTGAAAAGGACCTTTAAGATCATGGAGTTCAGCTGTTCCCCCTGCACTGCCAGGGCCACCACTAACCCATGTCCCCAGTGATGAATTATATATAACCTGTTAATAGTTTATATCAAAATAACCTGGAATTATCATTCCTCAGATGAGTGGTGCAAGTCGAGAAACTTTATGTTCACACAGGAGATACAGAATTTTCAGTTCAACTCAGTGTCAAACTAAGAATAATACCAATTTTATGGAAACATAACATGTTTTATGCAATTGCTTTGGGCAATACTTTTATTGGATGGATTCTTAAACCAGACAGTTGAACTAAAGATTGCACAGGAACAAATGTTTCAGTTTTTAAAGTACAAAATGCTTTTTGATGCAACGTAATCTCATCCTTTTGAACAGCTTTGTGCCCAGATGGGCCATTTCATTCCATCTGACACCACAGGAACGTAGGGCAGGGCTTGAAATTTGGGCTGAAAAGGCGTGGAATTCCAGGAAAACTGGTTTAGTTTATTTTTTATGGCATTGTCCATTTGATTGCAACATTGAGGCACCAGTGAGGAAGCTTGAGGCAGGTGCTTGTAGAGACAGGAGGTGAGAGCAGATGAGACACTCAGGAGATGTTGATGTTGTTTCCTTTTTTCCACAGTGCTCACAAATATGTCTGATTAAAACCTGACTTTGTGCTTCTCTGATACAAAACTCTGCATTTGTCCAAGTCAGAGGGAATGAAGTGCTGAGTGCTGCCCTGTGAGCCCAGCTTGCAGCACCTGGAGCCGGCAGCAGCAGAGGCAGGGACACCTTGAGAGGTCCATGGGAGCAGAGCCCTGAGGACACTCTGTCACTTGGGCTCGACTTCGTGGCTCTGCTTCCCATCTCCCAGAACGCCTGTGTGGGCACGGGGGGTTATTCCAGGGAAGCTGGGCTCCTCTCCTGTCCCCTTGGCAGCTGAGTCCTGGCTGCTCCCCTTCCCAGCTGTGGATTTGGAGGTTTCCTTCCAGGGGGAAGTTGCCAGGCGTGTCCATAAGATTGCAGGTGCTGCAGGAGAGCAGGGCTGAGGGTCAGCCTGACCCATGGCCACCGGCTGTAACTCTGCAGGGTGTGTCCTGGGGGGCTGTGCTGTACAGCGTGTCCTGGGGGGTGTCTTAAGGGGTGTCCTGGGAATGTGTCCGGGGTGCCTGTCCTGGGGGGACTTGGGGATGTGTCCTGTAGGCTGTGCTTGGGGGGTCCCTGGGGCATGGCTTGGGGATGTTCTGGGATTTGTTCCAGGGAGTGCCCTGGGGGTGTTTCCCAGAGGGTGTCCAGGGTAGCGTGTGTATGCTGGGAGAGTTGGGCTGATGTGGCTGAAGTTGATTTACCTGATTCCCTCAGTATATGAGCAGTGGAGTCAGTTCTTCCACTGTTGCTTCCACACAGAAAATGTCTTTTTTATTCCCAAAGTTTGGGGCTGTGCATGATTGGAGTTTGATTTTGGTATCTCTCTGCAATACTCTTCTCACTCTTCCAGTGTGATCCTCTATAGCAGCAGCAATACCTGCTATTCCCTTTAACCAAAAATCTGAAATCTTTGATGATACAGAATTGCAAGAAGAAGCTGTGACTCTGTGGCTGATGTTGGGAGTTTTGTTAATGTTTCTGCAGCCACTGCAACCTTCTCCAAAGGAAACATCTCAAGATGTTTCTATTAGAAGTTACCGGATGAAATTTTGTCCCTAAAAATTTTCCTCCAAAATGTTTCTGTTAATCATGCTGATTATTAAGTAGATCTATGGCCAAAAAAAAAAAAAAAACCCAAAACACCCATATAAGAATTTTGAGTTTAAAAATTATGAAAAAAATTACTTTTTTGACATCTTGTCTGACGTCTCGCTAGATGCTTTCTGTTTTGCTATTCATGTTCTTTGAAATGATTTTCAGTGTGCTTGGAAAACTCACTCACCCTTAGATGAGAAAGAAGCTTTCCAGGGCACACGCCTTCAGCTTTCAAAGGATCTGTGTTTGATGCTAAAGTCTTGTTTTCAGAATCCTGGCATCTTGCTCAGATCAAAGCTGGTGTTTGGAAGGGTTTTGTTAGTTACGTATTTATTATTTAAGTGTCTACTCAAACTTCCAAGCTCTTTGTTTGGAAGTGGAGGTGAGCAGGGAAAAGCAGAGCCTGCCAAGAGGTGTTGGATACCCAGCAGTGGCAGTGTGAGAGCACCACAGAACCTGGCCCAGGGGGTCAGAAGGAACAGAAGGTTCCAGGAGGAACAGAAGAAAGAAGCAAGTGTGGATACACTGATGGCTGAGCAAATACAGGGATGCGGAGCTGAATTCTCAAGTCAGTATTCAGGTGGATTTTCAAAGTCTTCTGAACAAAGGAGATTTTTCTTACGAAGTTCTTGTCAGAGTTCCAGCCCATAGAAGGGAGGATGCAGGTCTCTGAAGGCTGCTCATTTTAATACTCTTAGTGACTCTCTGGCACTCAGAGTCTGCCCCAGGGAATTCCAGGAGCGTTGCATTGCAGGCTCGGGATGGTGTCATGCTGACTCAGGAGTCTCCATGTGAGTGCCAGGCCTGGAGGTGGGCAGGAGGAACCCCCCACTCCTGCTCCATCCCTGCAGGAAGGAGCAGCCCTGGATTTGGGGTGTCTTAGGGTTACTGCAGAGGCTCCCACATTACCCACAGCACTGCTTCTCGTCTTGCCAGCTGGATCCAGGCTGCAACCTCCTGGTTTAGTCCTGCTGGTGCAGCTGACTGAACAAGTACTTCCTTCATGATCAGCACCAAAGTTGGCTGTTTCAGAGGAATCCAGGCTGTCCCTTCAGCATCCGTAGGTGTTTGCCATAGGTACAGCTCTGAGATCAGGGTAATGCTGACTGTAATCAAGTGTAGGAAGTGCCAGGCTGTTGCCATATCAGTTTTTATTGCAGAGGATGAACAGCTGTGGCATTGATGTCTTTCAGTCTGTATTTGGTGGTTGTTCTGCTAGGTCCCAGAAGGTTTTCAAATTGGGAATGAAATCACAGTGACTTTGGGCTGGGGGGGACCTTAAAGCCCAGCTTATTCCACAGCCCCTGCCACTACCCAGGGTGCTCCAAGCTCTGTCCAGCCTGGCCTTGGAAACTTCCAAGGGATCCAGGAGCAGCCACAGCTTCTCTGGGCACCCTGTGCCAGGGCTTCCCCACCCTCACAGGGAAGAATTTCTTTCATATATCCAACCTAAATTTCCTCTCTGTCCTTTTGAACAGTATCCTGCCTTGTCCTGTCACTCCAGCTCCTGGTGAACAGCCCCTCTCCAGCTTCCCTGGAGCCCTTTCAGATCCTGCAAGGGCCTCTGAGGTCTCTCTCTTCTCCAGGCTGAGCATTCCCAACACTCCCAAGCCTTTCTCCATAGGGAAGCTGCTCCAGTCTCTTCATCAACTTCATGGCTTTCTCTGGACTTGCTCCAACAGTTCCATGTCCTTCTTATGGGGACATCAGCACCATGGGCAGAATTATCTCATCAGGGGTCAGGGCCTTCCATTCCCAGCCCCTGCTTGGAGTGAATGTCTCCCCTGCACTGCAGAGATGTGTTGGGCGCTGTCTGTAAAGAATGCCCTTCCAAAATAAAATTTATAGAATTTATTGAGATGCTCTCAGTAGGATTTATGAAGGTAATGGGTATTGCAATTTTGATTTTAACCTTTACAGAATAAATTTCAGGTTTGGTTCGGTCCGAACTGGAAATAAATTTGAGTTTCAGTTATTCCATATGTGTGCATTATCACCCCCTCCCCTATGAAAACAGAATAGTTTGACTTATTTTATTTTGCCTTTTTTCCTGACTGTCAGTGTTGTGCTGGGAGGAGAAGCTGTTGGTGCAGGGGCTGTGGGGACACGACTGAGCTGCCAGCAGGGCTGTGCAGGGACAGGGTGACAGTGCCAGCCCTTGCAGGGCACTGCTCAGCTGCTGCTCAACACCATGTGAGCTCTTCTAGTTCTCTCACACTATAAATAGCCCAGCACTTAGAGGGTTTTTATTAATAAACATTAACAGTATTTTTGGAGAGTATTTATAATAATTGGGGGATGGATTAAATGGTTTATATTTCCGGACTGGGAGGGAGTTTGGGTTTCGTTAACATCAGGAAAGCCCCAGCATGTCCACCGTTTTAAATTTTTGCTTTAAATATGACCAGCACTATTATTTGTTGAATGTGATTATTTTATGATGACATTTTATTATTTAAATTATTGATACTACTATTGTTTAGTTTAAAATTAGTGGGCTCATGAAGCCTCTGTTTATACAGTAACCCTGTTACCAGAGCAAGTGCTAATCACTCAAACATAAAAAGATACTGTGTTACTCCAAGTGATACTTTGTACTCTGTTCCTAAAGACCTTTTTTGTTTATTAACTCTTAGGACCCTTCAAAGTCTTACAAGAAAGCTGGAGAAGTTGCATCAGTTGAGTTACACCTGGAAGAAGGTATCCAAGTAGAAACAATCCCCTTATCTAAGAAAGTTTCCCCATTGCATTCTGAAATGACAGATTATATGAAGTCATCTCCTCCAACTCTTATCAGTAGCCATAATTCTGACTTAAAGGATAGAACAGAGATTAATGGAGCAACAACTGTCACAGAAAAACTGGCTCAACTTATTGCAACTTGTCCTCCTTCCAAGTCTTCCAAAACAAAGCAGAAGAAGCCCGGAAGTGGAAGTGGAACTACGTCTGGTTTGGTGAAAGACTCTGGGAAGAAGCTGCCAGGAACCATAACTGCAAGTGGGTTGGTTAACAAAGATTTGGTGAAGAAACTGCCAGGCTCTGGGATTGCTGTTGGATTGGTGAACAAGGACTCAGGGAAGAAGCCATTAGGGATTGGCAGCGCAGCCATATTGGTTAACAAAGACTCTGGGAAGAAGCCCCAAGCGATCAGCCCCTTAATTGGATTGGTTAGCAAGGACTCTGGAAAGAGGCCTCCAGGGATCAGCACTCCAGCAGGGTTAGTCCACAAGGATTCGGGGAAGAAGCAGCCAGTGACCAGCTCCGCAGTTGGATTGATCAGCAAAGATGTGGGGAGGAAACTTCCAGGGATGAGTGCTCCAACGGCACTGACTAACAAGGAGCCTCTCAAGAAGCCAGTAGGGATCAGCACTCCAGCAGGATTGGTTAACAAGGATGCTGGGAAGAAGTTGTTAGGAATAAATAGTCCTGCAGGTCTGCTTAACAAGGATTCTGGGAGGAAGATGCCAGGGACTGGGAACAGCACAGTTCTGGTTAACAAAGACTCTGGAAGGAAGACACCAGGGATTGGCAGCCCAATGGGGCCGGTTAGCAAGGACCCTGGGAGGAAGATGCCAGGAATTAGCAATCCCGTGGGATTGGTTAGCAAGGACTGTGGGAAGAAACCAGCAGGGATTGGCGCTCCGGCTGGTTTGGCTAACAAGGACTCTGGAACTCTGAAAGCAGACTCCCTCGTGCCCTCCTCAGAGCCCTTTAAGCTTCCTTGCAATTCAAACCTCAGTAGCCTCGAAAGCCATGAGCCTGCGGATTTACTGAAGGAAAATACTACCAGCAAAACCTTTGAGAAGCACATTATGAGACAGAGCAAAGAAAGTATCTTGGACAAGTTTTCAATTCGGAAAGAAATTGCTGATGTAGGCAAAGAGATGTTCAATGAAGGAATGTATGTTCCACAGGATGCCTACTCATCCAGTGAGAAAGGGATTTATGAAACGTCTAAGCATGAAAAGCAGCCTCCCGTTTATTGCACTTCACCAGACTTCAGGACAGGAGGTGCCTCGGAGGTGTCGACAGCCAAGTCCCCATTCAGCGCAGTGGGAGAGGGGAATCTCCCATCTCCTTCCCCCACGGTGTCTGTTCCCACCCTGAACAGGAGCCTCTCCACAGCCTCCTCCCAGCTGGCGTCCAGCTCATTGCACTTAAGTTCCACGGCAGAGCTCTTGGAAGGCATTTCAGATCCAATGGGCAAAACGCCGTTCTCCTCAGACAGCACCCTCCTGAGTCTGAACAGGACGTTGAACCACACCCTCAGCACTGATTTTAAAGCTGCTGAGAAAGACTTAAGTGATTCAAAGGCATCTTACGTGGAAACTTCAAGAACAAGTCCTCCCACAGGGAAAAAGCCCATTTTGGCAGCTGAGACAAGCATCCACGCTACTGTCACCCCTTCAGTAGTTAGTTTCACCAGCATGTTTGGTAGCAAGCAGTTCCTCAAGATCGGTGCAATAGCTGCATCCGAGAAATCCTGCCAGGGAGCAAAAAACCTGAGCAGCACTCAGCAATCAAAACCTTTAAAGAAAAGAAAAGGAAGGAAGCCACGGTGGACTAAAGTGGTGTCAAGAAGCGCATGCCGACCTCCAAAGGGTCTGGAACTAGAAAGGTCAGAGCTTTTTAAAAACATTTCATACAGCGCACTATCGAGCAGTAATTTGGAGCAGGCCAAATTCCTGAAAAACATCGGATCGTCCTCATTTGTGGAGCACGAATTTGTCAAACATCAGTTGCCAAAGCTGAATGAAGCTAATGGCCAGTCTCTGGCACTGCTGGCTGAGACTGACAAACAATCTCAGAAGTTCTACAGTGCTCACAAGCAACCCTCTAGCTTGTGTATGTCCGATGATTTCTTACCTGACATTTACAAACCCAAGAGAGGAAGACCTAAATCCAAGGAAATGCCAGAACTCGAAGGTCCCCCCAAAAGGACCCTTAAGATCCCTGCATCAAAAGTCTTCTCAGTGCAGTCAAAAGAAGAGCAAGAACCTCCAATTTTGCAGCCTGAAGTCGAAATTCCCTCCCTAAAGCAAAGCTTGTCAGGACAAGCTTTTCCTAAAAAGAGAGGGAGACCTAAAAGGCAGATCCGGTCATCAATTAAAATGAAACCACCTATTCTGTCTGTGGCACCTTTTGTTGGAACAGAGAACTCAAGCAAGATAGGGCCTGAAAGTGAACAGCATCGACCCGGGGAGTTCTTTGAGAGGAAGGACCAGCTCCGAGGGCCAGAAGAAGTCCAAAGCCCCAGTATTTGTAGCATGAGTGATTTGGAAGTAGACTCAGACAGAAAAGTTACCAAGAGAAATAACGGACAGTTAATGAAAACGATTATTCGAAAAATAAATAAAATGAAAACTCTGAAGCGAAAGAAACTTCTGAATCAGATTCTGTCCAGTACAGTGGAACCAAATACCAAAGGGAAGATGCAATCCAAGCTCCACAACACCGTGTCAACTCTTGCTGCCACCTTTGGTTCAAAACTAGGCCAGCAAATCAATGTCAGCAAGAAAGGAACAATTTACATAGGAAAAAGGAGAGGGAGGAAACCTAAAGCTGTCCTGAATGGCATTTTAGCCAGCAGTGCTGCTGGTCTGACAGTTCTGGAGAAGTCTGCCCAGCAAGCTCCTGGTACGTCCCTAGGACAAGTCCTGCCCCACTTGCTGCCCTCGGCAGCGAACCCCTCGGAGATCCTCCCGTCCCCGGTTTGCTCCCAGTCCTCGGCCGTGAGCGGGGGGCAGAGCCCCGTGAGCAGCGACGCGGGGTTCATCGAGCCCAGCTCGGTGCCCTACCTGCACCTCCACGCCAGGCAGGGCAGCGTCGTCCAGACGCTCGCCATGAAGAAAGCGGCCAAGGGCAGGAGGAGATTGTCCCCACCGACGCTGCTGCCCAACTCCCCCTCCCACCTGAGCGAGCTGACCTCGCTCAAGGAGGCCACCCCTTCCCCTGTGAGCGAGTCCCACAGCGACGAGACCATCCCCAGCGACAGCGGGATAGGCACGGACAACAACAGCACTTCGGACCGAGCCGAGAAGTTCTGCGGGCAGAAGAAGAAAAGGCACTCGTTTGACCACGTGTCCCTCATCCCGCCCGAGACTTCCACCGTGCTGAGTAACCTGAAGGAAAAGCACAAACACAAGTGCAAGCGCCGCAGCCACGATTACCTCAGCTACGACAAGATGAAGAGGCAGAAGCGAAAAAGGAAAAAGAAGTACCCTCAGCTCCGAGGGAGGCAGGACCCCGACTTCCTCGCTGAGTTAGAGGAGTTAATAAGTCGATTAAGTGAAATTAGAATAACCCACAGAAGTCACCATTTTATACCCCGAGATTTGCTGCCTACCATTTTTAGGATAAATTTCAATAGTTTCTACACCCACCCTACTTTTCCTTTAGATCCTTTGCACTACATTAGAAAACCTGATTTAAAGAAAAAGAGAGGCAGGCCTCCAAAAATGCGGGAAGCTATGGCAGAAATGCCTTTCATGCATAGCCTCAGCTTTCCCCTGTCCAGCACCGGGTTCTACCCCTCCTATGGCATGCCTTACTCCCCTTCTCCCCTGGCAGCTGCTCCCATAGGATTAGGTTATTACGGAAGGTACCCTCCAACTCTTTACCCTCCTCCTCCCTCTCCTTCTTTCACGACCCCCCTGCCCCCACCTTCCTACATGCATACAGGCCACCTGCTTCTCAACCCCACCAAATACCACAAGAAGAAGCATAAACTCTTGCGCCAGGAAGCTTTCCTCACCACGAGCAGGACTCCACTGCTGTCCATGAGCACGTACCCCAGCGTCCCACCCGAGATGGCCTATGGCTGGATGCTGGAGCACAAGCACAGGCACCGCCACAAGCACCGGGAGCACCGCTCCTCCGAGCAGCCACAGGTTTCCATGGACACCATCACGGCCAACAGCTCCTCCAGAACGGTTCTGGAGTCCTTGAAGCGCTACAGGTTTGGGAAGGAGGCTGTTGGCGAGAGGTACAAACATAAAGAGAAACACAGATGCCACATGTCTTGTCCTCACCTGTCACCTTCCAAGGGTTTGCTAAGCAGAGATGAGCAGTGGGTCAGGAGAGAGCCTTCAGAGTCTAATTCCTTGGCACTGGGGTTGCAGACACCTCTGCAGATAGACTGCTCCGAAAATTCCCCAACTCTGTCCCTGGGGGGGTTCACTCCCAGCTCGGAGCCAGCCAGCAGCGATGAACACACAAACCTTTTCACAAGTGCAATAGGCAGCTGCAGAGTCACCAACTCTGCCAGCACCAATGGACGTAAAAAGTTACCCGAGAGCCCTGGACTCTTCAGCGGGCAGGACGCGTCGCTGGGCCGGCCCCTCCGGAAGGAGCCCGTGCCTTCCCTGGAGAAGGCCCTGCAGCCGCTGGCAGGTAAGGGAGCTTGGGGTGGGCCTGCCTTCCACCAGGCTTGCTGGGTTCTGTTGTACCAAACCTGGCTGGAGCGGGGGGCAGGTGAGGCTTTGGCTCTGTGGGGATGGGTGCTGGGGTCCAGCGCTGCCCCTGGCCTCGCTGAGGGCTCTGTTCCTGCACTGTCAGCACAGACTGCCACGGGATCTCCCCCAGCGCCACCGCGGCACTCTGTCCTTCCTCCCAGCAGACTCCTCTTGCTTCCTGACAGGCTAAGGATGCGTTCTCATGCAAAGGTCTTTGATTTTTCCATGCAATTTTAATCTTCTGGAGAAACGAGGGAAAGTTTCTCACAATCTTTTATATTTTCAAAGCTGTGTTTCTGTTTGGTTTGAAGTTTGGGTGGTTTGGTTCAGACCAGCTGTTGCTGCTACTGTTGTGAGTAAGGTTTCCATTTAAGAAAATGTTTCCTATTCCATTTGTAATTCCATTTTGGTTATTTGTCAATCTCTGCTACAACAGAGCTTTCAATCCCTGCCTTGAGGCCTCTTGCAACACCTCAGAAGAGCTGAGGTTGATGCTGAGGATGCCTGAGACCAAACCTAGAAATTTTGGATTTATTCATAGTTGGGAAATGCATCTGACAGCCTCGAGCAAAACTGGAACAGGAGGAGCAGGAACAGGAACTTGTTATTTGCATAATATTAAGGAAAAGAAAAGATAACCTGCAAAGGGCAAGTGTGGCTTGTGCTCCTGCCTGCTTCCAGTGTGTGAAAGAAGCCTGAGTTGCTTCTCCCTCCCTTTCTTGCCTACATTCTCCCTTGAAGTTTAAATCATTGTCCAAAGACACTTGTGACTAATATTTCACAGAGCAAGAACCAGCTGTCAGGACTGAATAATCCCTCCTCACATTCCTGGCTCTCATCTTGCTCTTTCCTGTGGGATACTCCTTCTCCGATGCCTCCTGCCACCTCCTGCTCTGCACACCTGTGTACGGACAGGGTTTTTCTCTTCGTATGGTGGGAGGTTTATGTTTTCCTTCCTTATTTTAAGGGCAGTTGGGAGCAGCTGGATCTTTAACAAATTCATATTTCTTTGTCCTGGTACTGAAATTACTTGAGGTGGTGAGTGGAGTGTGGAGAAGGCAGCAGAGCCATGAGATTGCTTCTCCTGCGGTGATGGAAAGAGAAGTTCCAAGTGCTGGGTCACTCAGAGGGTTAAATTTGGCTCTGAGGAGTGAATTGGTTGTGGGAACCTGTGCAGCTCTGGGAATTTTGAGATGCTTTCATTGCAGTGAATGATCTGACCTGGGTTTGTGTGGGGATTAACCCAGGGGAGGGGAAGGGCAGAGATGGTTTTTGGTGAAGGCTCTGCCTGCTCCCTGCCCCAGGAAGTTGGAGTGATTCCTCAGGCGTGGGATGTCACTTCCAGGCAGTGCATTCCCACCTGGAACCTGGCTGTTTTGTGAGGCTGGCATTCGGTTCAGTGTCCAGCTCATTCCCAAGGAGCTCCCAGTGCCTGCCCCACACCACTTGGAAAACTTAAACCACATCTGGTTAAAAAGCCCCAGGGAAGAGAAATGCCAGATTTGGGGGCGTGTTGTCTTTGTGGTTGTTTTGGTTTTAGCCCTGGTGCTCAATGGTAATTCTGAATCCATGACCATGGAAGATTAAAGGAAAGGCACAGATGGAGGGAAAACCTTTGGTGCATCAAAGATTGTTTATTTATAAAACCAGATGCAGTTAAAGTGCATGGTGGAGAGATGCTGGATCAGAGACTTGGAATAAGCAGTCAGAAATCAGCATCAGGAAACCCGTCCAGAATGGATTTTGGGATCCATAGGGAATGTTTGTGGTGCTTTATTTCAGAGTATTCCATGTGGAAAATCCACCTCACCTCCACAGCATTTTGAATGTAAACCTGGCCTAACTGGATGAACATACTCTTTTAACGATACTGGCCAATGCCAGATATTTTCAGAGGTTTGCCCGCGTCTGAGTTGTGTTAGACAAGGGTTGTGTTGGTTGTTGGTGCAAACAGGACTCCAGGGAGGTCGGAGTTTCCCGGTAGGTGAAGCACAGGTGGAAGTTGCCTCGCTGAGGCCGTTGTGTGACCTTGGCACAGCCACAGCAGTGCAGGTCACGAGGCTCTGGTGTTTTGCCCGGGGGAGTTTTGTAGGACACTGCTGCCTGTTCATCCCAAGTTCCCAGGCGCCGTTCCTCAACTTCTTCAGCTTCACATCAGGAGTTATTTTGGACAACTGATGCCGTATCATAGCCCAGCCTTGGTGTGCCTTGCCGTGTACCTTGATGTGCCGCTTTCAGTTCTGTGGCCCGGTGTGTTCCACTTGCAGGGCTGGCAGGGAGCAGGGAGGAGAACAGGCTCAGCCGTGTGGTGGGGCCGGTGCAGCCGAACAGTCTGTGCCTCTGCCATTCCCTCTGCACGCCGCGGGCCGGGCGCGGGGCTGCTCCTGCTGCGGCCGTCCCGGTCTGAGTGAGGTGCAGGTGCCATTGCGTGCCTTCCCCTGGGATAACCGGTGCTACCGGGCACGGCCTGCGGTGACCCGGGCAGTCCCAGACCGTGTGGCAGTCCCTGTCCCGAGGGGTCCCGGTCCCTATATCGAGGGGTCCTTGTCCCGAGGGGTCCCTGTCCCTGTGCCGGTCCCTGTCCCGAGGGTTCCCTGTCCCTGTGCCAGTCCCTGCCTGTATCGAGGGGTTCCTGTCCCTATCCTGAGNGAGCGTGCCTTGTCCGTGTGCGAGTCCCTGCCTGTCCCGAGGGGTCCCGGTCCCGGTCCCTATATCGAGGGGTCCCTGTCCCGAGGGTTCCCCGGCCCTGTGCAGGTCCCTATATCGGGGGGTCCCTGTCCCTGTCCCGGCCCCTGAATCGAGGGTTCCCTATCCCGAGGGGTCCCTTTGCCGGTCCCTGTATCGAGGGTTCCCTGTCCCGGTCCCAGTCCCCTGCCTGTATCGAGGGGCCCCTGTCCCGACGGTTCCCTGTC
>WBMY01017846.1:98658-144770 GCA_013397315.1 Donacobius atricapilla
GGGCAGCAGCGCCCCCTGGCGGCCCCGCCGTTCCTCTGCCGCGTCCCGCCGAGCCCGGCGGGCCGGGGGGCCCTGAGCGTGTCCCGGGGTGCTGAGCAGGGTGGAGGGTGTCACACAGGGACCCCCGGGGTCCCAGAGGCCGGAGCACCGGCGGTGACGGCCCCCGGGATGTGCCACCCCCTCCAGCAGCGCCGGCACTGCTGGGCTATCCCCACGGCCTGCAAAACCTTCTCACTCTTTCTTTCCCCTATTATGAATTACAGCCCATTCCCAATTCGAACACTAACTCATGCTGTTTAATTTCTATTTTCAATCCTAGCTCCCAGGGTACTTGTTTAATGTAGACTTTATGAAATCAATGCATCTTGGAGTTCCTCAGGAGGAAAACTCACCCTGGAATAACAGAGCTGCTGTGGTGTAACTCATGGGCAGCTCAGCAGCTCCCTGAACCCGGAGCAGTGGATGGCAGAGGGTTGGAATAAAGTGAAACTCATGGGTTGAGATTAGAATTCTTTAATAATTGAAATAAAGTTATACGTGATAATAACAGTAGTAATAATTGTCATGAAAAGGACAGAGGGAAATAAAGCCCAAGAAACACAAGTGATGCCTGGTACAGTTGCTCGGTCCCTGCTGCAAGTCCCCAGCACCAACTGGGGCTTGGAACCACCTGGAATAGTGGAAGGTGTCCCTGCCCATGGTAGGAGATAGCATGAGATGAGCTCCAGGGTCCCTTCTAGCCCAAAGCACTCCATGATTCTGTGAATAATCCCCAGGAAGCAAAAGTGATGCCCAGTGCAGTCACTCCCCACCCAATGCCCAGCCCATCCCCAGCACCCCTCAGGGGATCCTGGCCACCCCTGGGCTGGACACTCTGTGGTGTGGAATGTCCTCTGGCCAGCTGGGGTCCGCTGTCCTGGCCCTGCTGGCAGAGCAGGGGCCGCTGCAGAGTTCTGAGCTGAGGGTGAGCACTGCTGGGCACCAACCAAACATTGGGCTGTGACCAGCGCCATCCTCACCCCAAACCAGCCACTGGGACAAATTCACCCTGTCCCAGCTGGAACCAGGACAGCTCTTCCCAGTGCTGAGCACCTGTGCAGTGCCCTAGCTCAGCTCACCTGTGCTGCGGGTGCCTTCCCCTGTGTGTGGTGGGAACAGCAGGTACCAGAGCTGCTGGGAGAGCCCACCAGCACCATCCTACAGCAGGATGCCGTGAGGATATTCACCAGGAGCATCGGCTGCAGCCTGGGACAGTATCCAGGAGCCTTGTGATGGTGCCCTTGTTGAGGAGAGCTTTCATGAAAAAGAGAGCTATCCCTCTGCCCTCTTGAGAGGTTGGAATCCTTGGAAAAATGCTGTTGTTCATTCCCTCCACCAGTCACAGGTGTTATATCAGGAGCTAAGAGTGCCCATGATTAAAAAAATTCCAAACTTTGAGGCAAGAGAGGGTCCAAAAGAGGATTTTCACAGAGATTCTGGTGAGTCAGTTTGGTGCTTTCAAGGATTCTCCCATCATCAGACACCTTGAGGTTTCCCTTGAGGCACTGAAGGCCCAGACTGTGGGCAGGGGAGGAATTTTGGGCCTTGATTTTGGGCAGAACTTCAGTGTCCTGCTGTTACCTTTTGGAGGATTCTTTGAGGAAGGAAGGGAAGAGCTCAGAACCAAAGAGCTCATCCATTATGAACCATATTTTGAAGGGAAACAGCAAAAATCTGGGATTTTTTTCAGTAATCTGAAAGGCCTGGGAGTTCTGGTAGCATCTCATCTAGTCCATGATACCAGAAAAAAATCAGGGGTTTTGCATTCTAGATTTGTCTTCTTGATATTTTCAGGATATGCACATTCTCCTCTTGCACTGCCATGTGCATTTTTGCTTATCTGTGGTTTTATAGTGATCTGAGTTTTTAATATCTCAGCATTTTCATAACTGCAATACTAGGTTTTTCTATGACATTTTCATGACTCCCACAGCCTTTGCTTTCAAGAGTAATTGGGATTCTCTATAAGTTGAAGTTTTAGGAAAATAAAGCAGTTTACTGTAAAAAATATTAATGTATAAAAAGAAAAACAGAAATAGGTCTTCGCTTGTGTTCTCAGCACAGCTGCCATTCCCAGCCCTGTCCCTTCACCCTGCAGCAATCGTGGGATTCCTGTATCTTTCTAAAATTGGTTTTAACTCAAGGAATGGTAATTGTGCTTCCTGCTGCCTGGTGACATCACCCAAGGATTTAGCAAGTACCAGCAAGCCGTGTGCGCTCAGAACACAGAGTGAAGCATGTTTTGCAGGTGCCTAAAATCCAGGGCTGGTCTGTGTGTAGATAATCATCGTCCTCACTTGTTTAGCCCCCAGGGCTTTAACACGTTTGCCATGATGGACTAGAGCAGAAATATTTGTGGTTTTTATTGTGACAGGATCTTGAAAAGGAAAAGGAACACAACAAGGGACAAAGCTAAAGAATTTTAAAATCTTGGGAATTTTGGGGTTTTTTAGCTTTTCACCTTTCTGCAGTTCCTGGTGATCAGTTCTGCTACCAGGAGAAGGAGGAGAAGGGAATGCTTTTCCAGAATGAGGTGACCTTCCAGCACAGAGGGGTGGGATCAGCAGCACAAAGCCACTCAGTGTTCCCCAGGGATCCGTCTGGGTTCCAGTGCTGTTTCACCTCCTTGCCAGTGCCCTGAAGGGTGGGACAGGGCTGAGAGGGACGATGGGCACAGCAGGGGACAGTGCCAGCGCACATAGGGACCAGCACCGGCAGGACAGGCTGAGAAGCTCTCTGGGAGCAGCACCAGGGGCTGGGTTATGGAGATCATCACCAGGGGGATGAGGGGCACGTTATTCCCTTCTCCTCCACCCTGGAGAGCCCACTCCTGGAGTGCTGTGTCCAGCTCTGGGCTGCTCAGGCCAAGAGAGACATGGGCATGCTGCTCTGAGTCTGCGCACAGGAATGACCAGGGGATGGGAGCCTCTGTCATGCAGAGGGCCTGGGAGAGCTGGGATTCACCAGCCTGGAACAGAGGATGCACAAAGGGAGCTCTTCTCAGCATGTCCCATGTTCCAGGTTGGGAGGGAATGAAGAAAAATGGAGTGAAACTGTTCCTGGTGGTTCCCAGTGGCAGGAGACCCACTGGAGTTCCGGGAATTCTGTTCGTGCAGAAGGAAAAAGTGTTCACAGTGAGGGTGAGGGAAGGGTAGATGATGGAATCTGTGACACTGGAGATGTGGAAAACCTAACGGAATGTGGTGGCCCTGAGCAACCTGAGCAGGGTGGTTGGTCTTGGTAATCTGCAGAGGTCTTTTCCAAACTCTTCTGAAAATCAAGAGTTTGGATTCAATTGAGAGCAGGAATATGTAGGGGTGGTTTTGTTTTCTTTTTTCACAAGCAAGCTAGTAGGTTAATATTACCTAGCTTTACTCATGGCTTGTTTACCTCTGCCACTGGCCTGTGCAAAATCCCTGCTTGGTGTTTCCTTTGCATCCTTCCCATGTTCTTGGCAGCACACAGGTGTTCCTGAAGCCACACCAGAATAACCTCAGTTTGAGCCTTTAGTGTTGTACTGGCACAGCCAGACTGAAATGATGTTTTTTGTGCCTTTCTCTGATCTGCCTTGCAGGCACTTTGCCAAGCCAGGACAAGCCCTCACAGAGGCAGTTGGAGAGCACAAACTGCAGCCCTTCCAGGAAGAGATCCACATCGGAGAGCACTTCTTCTCCAGGCAAGTCCTGCTCAGGGGCCTAGGTTTTGGGATCCCTGTGTGCTCAGACCTGTGCTCAGACGCAGCTGGGACAGCATGGCTGTAAGAACTTCAGCTCCTGGAGATACTGAGTTTTTCCACTGACATTTTGGGATACAAGGGCTGTGGGTTGGGTTGTAGAATAGGGAGACTTGAGCCGGTGCTCAGAGAAACAGCAGCACAGCTGTGGCAGAGTAGGGTTTGGTTCCTCACAAGGTTAAGTTAGGCCTCGTGGAGGTCACAAGGCCTAACTTAACTTGCTTTAATCCAGACCTGTGACATTTTAGTTAATCAGTGAATTAGAGGAATAAATTAATTCCTCCCTGGGGAAGTGCCTGACTCTGGCACTGCTTGGAGGCAGAGGGTTTCTTGCTCCTGGGCAGGTCACAGGAGGATCAGGCTGGACTGTGCTGTGGAGTTTTCTTGCTCTTGTGTGAGAATCCTGCCAGGGTGATGGAGGATGACACATGGCTCATCCCAGCCATCAGTAATTGCACAGCTGTGAGTGCCTCCAGACAGGTCAGAAATGCTCATGGAAAAGAGATAATGGAAGTACTGAAAGGCCTGGGAGCTCTGGTAGCATCTCATCTAGTCCATGGTATAAGAACAAATCTTGGATGCAGGATCCTGGTGAACTGGAGTGGATGTTGCAGTAGGACAGCAAGGGAGCCAAGGGCTGACATTCCCTGCATGTCACTGCCTGAGGCTGGTGAGGAAGGGAAAAGTTTTCACTCCTGACAGGGCAGTGGAGCTCTAGAGAATCATCTGAGGGATGAGGGAACTGGGGAGGGCTCAACCTGGGGAAAAGGAGGCTCAGGGGGGACCTTGTGGCTCTGCACAACTCCCTGACAGGAAGGGACAGCGGAGGGGGTCGGGCTCTGCTCCCAGGGAACAGGGACAGGAGGAGAGGGAACGGCCTCAGACTGGGCCAGGGGAGGCTCAGGGTGGACATCAGCAGGAATTTCCTCATGGAAAGGGTGGTCAGGCCTTGGCAGGGGCTGCCCAGGGAGGTTTGGAGTGCCCCTCCCTGGAAGTGTCTGAGGAGCTCCTGGAGGTGGCACTCGGTGCTCTGGGCTGGGGACAAGGTGGGGATTGGTCAGAGGTTGGACTTGATGCTCTTGGAGGTCTTTTCCAACCTCAGTGATTCCATGGTTCTGTGGCTGTTTGTTTGAGCTTTGTTTTGGCAGGAGGTCAGCCTGTGCACACACAGGTGTGTGTGACTCTCTGTGGGTGTTGCTGGCAGTTACATTTTACCCAGTCACATGACAATGTCAAATCTATTGCCCAAATTGTCACAGGGAAGATCTGAAGATGTTCGTTTCCTGCATGTGTCACCCAGTGGTTATCCCAGGCAGCAGGAGAGGCTGGAGTGGGCTCTGAGCAACCTGCTCCAGTGGAAGGTGTCCTTGCCCATGGCAGGGGGGTGGAACAGTATGGTCTTTAAGGTCCCTTCCAACCTAATCCATTCTGTGATTCTGTAAAAATTAAATGTGAGCTCCCCCAGGATT
Organism: Donacobius atricapilla; assembly: GCA_013397315.1. Lineage (NCBI taxonomy): Eukaryota > Metazoa > Chordata > Aves > Passeriformes > Mimidae > Donacobius > Donacobius atricapilla. Next base: position 103,900 of record WBMY01017846.1, read on the forward strand.
GGACAGAAGAAAACTCAGCAGGTTGACCCATTTTGTAAGAAGCTCAGTTGCAGAAACACTCCTGTTATCAGAATTCAGACATTCTTAGACACCCAAATTGACTGCAAATATGTAGTAAATCCCTAGGATTGGTACTTAAAAGTAGTTATGATTTCCATCTAGGAAGGATGTGCCAAAAGTGCCATTTCCTCCCTGTTTTAAACAGATGTTTGCAACAGATGCTCCATTCAGGCTGTGCTGCAGAAGGTCCTTTGCAGTGGGAAAGGGATCTTCCTTTTTCCTCTGTCTCATTCACTTTCTTGCCCTCGCTCACTTGAAAAGGGCAGCTGCGGTTGCTGTAACTCTTAATAGGAAGTGTTAAACTCGAGGAGTGTTTTGTGCAGGAGCATTGGAATGACATGAATCACAAGTTTATCAACTTCAAAGTCACCGAAGTGATGATGCAGCTGAGAGGATCAGTCACTGTTGTATTATCTGTGGATCTGGAATGCATGTGGGTTTCAGTGTGTTTGTCAGAGAGGAGCTGCAGCTGCCTGGGATCAGAGCCTGCAGTGTCCCAGCCCTTGAGATCAGTTTCCAGCAGCAGCAGCAGCACCAGTTCCAGGGCACCCACGGGACGTGGTGCTGGCTGAGGGTCACTGAGCAGGTGGGTTCTGTGAGGAGCCCCAGCTCCATTCCCATGTGCCTCTAAAGGCCAGAAGAAAACAAAGGGTAATCTGTCTTTATTAGTTTCTCTGAAATGCAGAGCTGAAAGTGTAAATCCTTCCAGTTGTCTCGGAGTTGTTGCGGTGTCCATGTCAACTCTCAGCAGGAGGCTTCTCTTGTCCTGTGTCACTAGGAAGAGCATTGTCCAGAGGAGGATTTTCAAAATATGTTTTGCTGACTCTTTCTCCTCCAAACTGTGTGCTCTCTGAAGCACCTTTCCATTTGCACTTAAAAACTCCTGACTTCGGGATCTTAGTGAGGAATGTGTTCTCCAGTGTAACACAATTGGACTACTGAGCACTGGAAAAATATTAGAAAATATTTAAACTAGAAAATACTTCAAGACTAGCTAGAAGGCTAGTAAATATTTAAACTGGTTGTGCTTTATCTCTGACATCTAACAAATAATCTGCCGCCTGTCAAGTGCTAGAGCCCTTTATAAACACATTTTGTTGTCTTCCTTTAACAGTTCCCTTGACACCAGGACGTGCTGCTCAGGCTCCAGCCTGGGCCCCACTGGGTTAAACAGATCTGATCTAAGTAATTGGCCACAATTACAGTAACATTTTGTCAATGCTAATGTGCAGTTGTGATGTATTTATGAGAAGGCAGCATCCATTTCATTCCAGAAAGAAGAGAATTTCTTCTGATGGAATGTTATCACTAAGGCGCAGCAGGGCAGCTTTGGGAAGCTCTTAGTTTGGAACAAATCCCTTTTTAATGCAGCATAATCTACATGGTTGACCTGGAAACTTTTTTTTTCAAACACTAACCTTCAGCTCTAAAGCATATAACAGTTTTAAAAGTCAGATCTAAATTTACTTCCTGTGTAAATTAGCCTTTCTCTTTTGCCCAGATACTTTGATTTACCTTTATCCAATCAGTTCTGTCATCATCAGCCTTGTCTATTTGATAAAAAAACTGCAAGAGCAATGAAAATTGTTGTTTCAGTACTTCCAAACTATTAAAAAAAAAGAAAAATTAGTTTAAAAATATTTCAGATGTTGCTCCATTTTCTATCAGGATTGAGTTTTTATGTGCACAGAGAGTTTTGTATTGTTAGTGCTGAATAGAAAGAAACTTGAGGACCATGTGAACCCTCCTTGCTTTTTGCTGTTAGAAATGGGAAATTATGTGGGAATAAAGAGAAAATAATTGTATGTTAAAAGTGATGATACAAAATGTGGCTGACTTGTGTCACTGGGTCCTCTCTATATTACAGAATCTTGTCAACGAACGTTCTGGGCAGTCCCAGGACACAAATGCTGTCAGTTGATGCAGCTGTTGTGTTTTAGCTCCGCGTTTTTGGTCCCTTCCCCAGTCTGATGCCTTCGTGGGGCTACGTAAAAACAGAGGCCAGACAAAATTAAGAGACTAAAAAGCAGTTATATTTATTGAAGGGCCTTCAGGTACATTTTGGACAGACGAAGCCCCTCAGGGGATACACCCAAAAAATGGATGATATGTCATGGGTTTTTACACTTTTATAAGTTTGGTCCATTTACATATTGGGGGTTAATCTTCCAATTACAGCTTCGGGTAATGAAGTCATTTACCCCAAGTTTAATCCCCCCAACTCACTTTTGTTTACATCTCTCAGGGCCTGAGGCAGTGAGGTGTCCTTGATTCCCAGGCCTGGAGAGGAGTTATTGTCTGACCAAAATGGGAAAGCAGTAGCCAACACTCTGTATGGAGTTTAGAGTTAAACGCTAAAGAACTGCAAGATTACAAATACATGAAAAATACAAAAGCTAAAATCCTAAGGCATCAACTCGAGGCCTGTGTGTGTTTCAGGGGCGGCGGGGCCTGCCCGGGGCGCACGCCTGGCACCGGCGGCCGAGGACTCGGTGGACACGCTGCTGCAGCGCATGGCCCAGCAGGACGGGCCGCCCGCGCTCGACAAGACCCTGGAGGCCGTCATGGCCAACGTGGCAGCCCCTCCATCGGCCAGCCCTGCCCGCAACCACTCCCGCGAGAGAGCCCTGGGCAAGCAGGACAGCCTGGGGGCTCCGGCCATCCCCGGCGGCTCCTGCAGCGATGGCATCTCCCTGCTGCAGGAGCGGCTGCCCGGCAGCTACTCCCCGCGGCACCTCAAGAGGAGCGTGGTGGAGGCCATGCAGCGCCAAGCGAGGAAAATGTGCAATTACAACAAGATCCTGGCGACAAAAAAAAATCTGGACCACGTCAACAAAATCCTGAAAGCCAAAAAGCTGCAGAGGCAGTCGCGGACAGGGAACAACTTTGTGAAGCGCCGGCCGGGGCGGCCGCGCAAGTACCCGCTGCAGGCCGTGGTGTCCATGCAGGCCTTCCAGGCGGCCAGGCTGGTCAGCCAGGAGCTGCAGGACAGGGAGCAGAGCAGCAGCCCCCTGCACCTGGGGCCAGACACCATCACGGACGTCATCGAAGCCGTGGTGCAGAGCGTGAACCTGAACCCTGACCACCGCAAAGGCTGGAAGAGGAAGAGGTGGCTGCCAGAGGAACAGGCCAGGAAGAGACACAAGTCTTTGCCTGAAGATGAGCAGGAGAGCAATAAGAGGTGATTCCCTTGCAGTTTCGTACCTCAGTTGGTTTTAGAACATTTCAATCATTGAGGGAATCTTCTGCTTGATTTTATTAAGGAGCTCAGTGTAGAGGGAACCAAGGTGTCAGCCTTAAGTTGATTCAGGGCCTTCCCCGGGTACTGAACACACCCCAGAAATGGGGATCTCAGGTGATCTAAAACTGTTGGTTCTGTACTTGTTGTGTTGGTGAAGGATACGTTTAAGGAGTTGGTAGCAGGGTTACTGATGAGGTGCCACAGATTGGTCCTTCATCCTATGTGGAATAAGGAGCCCTGAAGAGTTGTGTGTGCCATGGGATCTACTCAAGTAGATCACAAATACTTACAGACAACACAGGATGTAAAGTGAGGTCAAGTGATGTACAGCAGATAAAGGGTAAAGCTAAAGCAGCAAGGAGGAGTTAAGGGGTGCACCTGTGCAGTCACTGGTAAAGGCACACACCAAAAATCTCTCTCTGATCTCATCTTCTCATGCTTGTCCCCAAAGTCAGCAATAAACAGATCAAACTGTGTCAGGAGTTCTCCTTTCCAGAAATGGGTGCTGTGAGGGTGCTGCTGGCACCACATGTTCAGGGGCTGCTCTGTGGCTCTCCTGAAGGCTCAGGAAAGGGTTACCATGTGCTGGTTTTAGAGTGCAAAAGCAGAGAGCAAGGGCTGCCTTCTGAATTACTCAGCTGAGGCTCCAAGGGATAAACATTAGCAGTACAAACAACATTCTTTTTGTAATAATACCATCACAAAAAAACCCCTTTTCTTATGATTATGCTTAAGCCCCAGTTGATCATGATCATTGAGTTGCATTTTTTTACGTAGTTGAGACACCCAGAAATTCAGAAACATGGACTTTTTCTGCTGACCAGATTCAAGAGAGGAATAATGAAATACTGTGAGATGATCTTAATGAGAAGGTGATCTTTTTTCATCTCTGCTTCTTCTTCCAGTTTCTCTGAGACAGTAGCTGAACCTCCCAGTCCACAGGAGGCCCTTGGGAAACCGCCTGAATCTGAAACCCCTGAGCAGCCTTTGCCTCCTCTAACCCAGCGTGAGAAGAAAGCCCCTCGACCCCCAAAGAAGAAGTACCAGAAGGCTGGGCTCTACTCTGATGTGTACAAAACAACAGAGTAAGTAAAATAGAGCAAAACTGCTCTCTGGTAGTCCAGGGGAAACTCTCCTTTCACCTTGAACCGTAAAGAGCTGCCACTCATGAGTAGGTGAAATAAAACCATCAACTTAATTGAAGCCTGTGGAAAACTGCATGCATGATAATTGTCAGAACCTGACCCAGTGAGGATGTAAAATGTAACCCCAGTCAGAAAGCAGCCTCGAGCAGTCTGAAAGCGTTTCTGATTATCAGCTTTGAAGAAGGTAAGAGATTTAGTCAAGAGTCTTAATGTTCCTGGCAATCCAGATGCTGGGAGAGCTGGATGTGTGCAGGTTCTGAGCAGGAGCTGAGCACAGTGTCTGCAGAGAAGGGGTCATTAGGTTCCTGTTTTCATTGGCTGAATGGTGACAACCGGTCATCTTCTGTGTGAAAGAATTTCAGATATGCACCCAGTTCATTTCACAGTTCAGTGAAGTTCATCTCTATTTTCTCTGAGATGTTTAGAGTAAAAAAATCCAGCATTTCTTTATTTTTCCCACTGGTTGGTTTGCAACCTGATGTCCTCTAGAATGTGGACACCTCCCTCTTTCCCTCCTCTTTATAGTCACAGATGTTTTCTAATGCCATCTGAACAACTGAGTTGAAGTAAGGAATTTGTGCCTCTGTTCCAATATGATGTGACAGATTGAAAAGAGAGAAAATTTGGCACCTTCTCACTGTGTCATAGACCACTTTAAAATGTTACAGAGACCACTGGGAAACTGCCAGTACAGTTTATTAGCTGCTCCTGATGTAATATCTCTCCGTAGTAGAGTGAAGGAATCAGTGAAAGGGTCAAGATGCTAAGGAAGAAACAAATCTCAGTCTGACCAAAGTGAGGCCACTTGAGTTTTATCTGTCTTAAAGAGATGTGCTAAAACTTTACCACTTGGATGGTCTGTCACTGCTGTACACAGTATGCAACGTTCAAATCTCACCATTGTCTGTCGCCTTAGAAGAGGAGCTGAGAGAATCTTCTCCATTTCTTTAGTGTAAATATTTGGAACTTTGAGTGTTCCTAAGTTGGAAGGGACCCACAAAGATCATGGAGTTCAACTCCTGGCCCTGCACAGCCCCAACGATCCCACCCTGTGCCTGAGAGCTTTGTCCAAAGGCTCCTGGAGCTCTGACAGCCCTGGGACCGTGCCCATTCCCTGGGGAGCCCGGGCAGTGCCCAGGGGGAAGAACCTTTTCCTGATATCCAACCGACCTGGCACGGCTCCAGCCATTCCCTCAGGTGCTGTCCCTGCTCACACAGAGCAGAGATTGGAGCTGCTCCTCCACTGCTCCTCAGGGGGAAGTTGCAAATCACTTACAGGGGGCTGGTTTGTCTTCCCTTTGCCTGTTGTTCCACATGCTGAGTTCTTCCCTGCTCTGATACTGGGGTTTGGGATGAGCTGCTTATGGACACTGAGGAACTTCACCCTTCCAAGGAAGCAAGTGCTGCCTCCACCATGTGAGCTGCCTCTGCACTGTTTGCGCACTGGTACTGAAGCAGGGCGTGGACCTGCATAGCTGGGCAAGGACAGAACTGGGGCCATCTCTGTTGAGGACTCCTTTGCAGCCTGAAGGGCTGATCCCACCGTTCCATCCTGCTGGCACTGGGTCCCTTCTTTACCAAGTTGGTTCAGCAGACTAAATCCACAGAACATCAGTCACTTCTTGGTAATTAGATGTTTTATCTGGTTTGATGTGCTGTTCCCATTCTACTGCATGGTCAGACATTGTTGGATATTTGGAAACAGTAAGAGGAGAGCAGAAGTTCATGTTATTATCCCATTACTTATGTAACTTGCTGCTGTAATGTTTGAAAACCTGATCTGAGTGGAGGAGGAAAGGGCAGCTCCATGATCATGGGGCACCCTCTAGTGCTGTCACAGTGAGTGTTGGTCCCTGTCCCCATTCTCACAGTCACTGTGTTCCATTAATGGGTTGTACCCACTGGTTTTCTGTAATTGTTTGCAGTGTTCACTGCAGACATTTTGTCTTAAACACCGTTTTCCTACTCTATTTCATCCTTCCTAAATAATTCCTAAATGTCACGAGGACGTGTGAAGCAGTGAAGGTTGCACTGAGATTTGTACAAGTCACAGCCTGTCCGTGCATCAGTCACATGCAGCTGCTCAGCCGCAGCACAGGAAAGGCTTGGCCTGGCCTGGCCTGGCCTGCCCAGTGTTAGTGGGCTGTTAAAAGAGATTTCAAGAGTTGATTTTAAAAAGGTATTTTAGAAGTACCTCATTTCTCTGCAGACAGGTACAGTTTACCTCAGCAGGAGTTCACTCCAGCTTCCCTCCATCTGGAGACCTTGTTAAAATACAGTGAAGAAAGCTCAGATTTTGATACGTTGCAGATGAACTAAGGATAAAAGGAATGGTGCCTGTGTTCTACCTCCTTTCCAACTGTAATTTTGTAGGCAGCGTGGCTGTAACCTTCACAGGAGTGTTCCCAGTCCTCGGCTCCCTCTGGGAGTTCCATGGACCTGGTGCTGGAGAGATGTTCAGTCTGTGGTGGCACAAGGTTGCAGCTTTGAAAACAAGGGGAGATCTTGTGCAGGAGTTGTCCTCTGTATCCAGCAGTGGCTTTCCTAGAGGAATGAACTGCAAAGGCCAGTTCATCAAAAAAATTTCATCATTGGTAAATTGGCAATTAATTAAAAGTTATGAAGTGTTTAGAGAAATGCATTATTTTGATACTGGAGGAGGACATGAATTGCAGTTCAGCAGGTGCCTGATGTTGGCACAAACTGATGTTGCACCAGAAGAATCAGCTGTGCTTTCTCCTCACCTGTGTGGCAAATTCCTGTTCTTGTGCTGGCCCTTCCTTTGTCCCATCCTGATGTCCAGGTGGGATAATGCTAGGATGGGATCCAACCTTCCACTGGAGGCTTCTTGGAGCAGTTAACCCTGCAGTCAGATCAGTGTCAAAGCTAGCTTATCCCCTCTTAAAATGTTCATCAAACTGTTGTCTGAGGAAAAATGGGGCTCCACACATCAACAGTGTAATTTCACAGAGAAGTAATCCCAGCCAGCATGGTAAGAGTGTAGAGGCACTGGAAGCTGGAGAAGAGGGACGTAAGTGGAACAGAGAAAAAGGAAGGAGAGTGATGAAGAGAGAAGTGAAGGTACAGAGAAGGCAACTGTGGGTCTGCTCTTTGTTCCCTTACTTTGCCTGAGACTTCAGACTGTCATTTTGTGACTATACCTGGTCTTCAGCCCCTGCAGAGTGGTACAAAGTGTGCTCATCTACAAAAATGTCACTTGGCCATTGCACTGTTACTGGGAGCCTGCGCAGGGAGGCCAGTTCAGTTCTCTTGGTGGGGAGTGCACCAAAATGGGATGATAAATTTGTCCCTACAGAAACTGAACCAAACAGCTTTAGGCAATGGATTATAGAGTGGGAAGTGTTTCTTTCAGAATCAGAGTCTTTAAGGTTAGAAGAAGCCTCCAGTCCTCAAGTCCAACCTTTTGTGTAGCCAGGCTTATGTTTCAGTCTGTCAGATGCTCAGGAGTGTCCTGCCCCAGCTCCCTGTTGTAGGTGCCCACCTGGGCTGGTGGAAGTTGTTGTTTCCTTGATTATTGGGAAGTCGGGTCTAGCTGGCTTGGTTGGAATCACAGAATCATGGAATGGTTTGGGTTGGAAGGGACCTTAAAACTCACCTTGTTCCACCTTCTGCCATGGGCAGGGACACCTTCCGCTACCCCAGGTTGCTCCAAGCCCCGTCCAACCTGGCTTTAAACATATCCAGGCAGCCACAGCTGCTCTGGGCACTCTGTGCCAGGGTCTCACCAACCTCACAGGGAACAATTTCTTCCTAAGTATTTCTAGTTGTTGATATCTGTATCTCAAAATTTGTTTTAACTAGCATTTTCCTGTCACTAGTTAAACAATTAATATCACTACTTTTATTGAACCATCTTTCTGTTATTTGTCCAGTTATTAAAATAGATCCCTTAAAAAACTTCAGTAAACTTCAGTAGACTTCAATATAATTTAATCTTTGGTGTATTTAACATTTAGAAATCTCCTTGAATGTTGCATGACTGCAGTTCTAAATATAACCACATCAGAGTGTATTTTCCAAGGTTTGTTGTTGGCCGGGAGGAGATGTTTATAAACACCAGATAACAGAGCTGTCACCTGCCTGACCTATACAACCATTCTGATTTCATACACCTATTTTTCTCTCTGCTAAGGGGTGTCTCATTGCTTTTTAAACTCTGGTTTCTGTTCTTTTTCTGCCTTTCCTGATGAACAACCTTGTAAAGGGCAGCGCGTGAATGTTTGCTCCTGGGGAAGTGGGAGAGCAGGACTGTACCTGTGTCACGTGTCCAGTTCCTCAGCAAAGCCAGCAGATACGATCTGCTGGTCGTCCTTTATTTATGGAGTTTTAGTTGTTACTTTTATATCACATGCTGGGCATTTAAAGTCAATGGTGTCCCATTGGGTGTTGCCTTCCATTTCTATTATTACTCTCTTGCCTGATGCTCCAGACATTTGTGCCTTAACTAAAACAGAGAATGTGTTTCTTGCAAGTGACAGATGTTCCCGTTGTGATGCTTTGGTTCTGTCCCTGTCCTCCACAGCCCCAAGAGCCGCCTGATCCAGCTGAAGAAGGAGAAGCTGGAATACACCCCGGGGGAGCACGAGCACGGGCTGTTCCCAGCCCCTATCCACGTTGGTGGGTACCTCACCTGTGTTTCCGTTGTTGGGAGACAAATGTGGCACTGGGGGGCCTGCACAGCTTCTGCCTTTCTCTGGTTTTTATCCCTTGCCAGGTCAGTCGTGGCTTTTGGCACGTGAACTTTGCAAACTCATCCCTCTGTGTTCCCCAGTTTGACTCAAGAGGCTTTTATTAGCTTAAAACACTGTTCTTGATTTTTTTGTGTGTCAGAAAATACCATTCTCCTTTAACTGTGATAGTCCTTGGATGAAATGCAGGGCAATAGTCTCCACCTCAAAGTAAAATTACAGCAGAATAGCCACAGGCAATTATGACCATTTGTTAAATCTCAAAAGCTGAGCATGGAATTATAAATTCCCCCATGTCCCCGTGCACTTAATGGTGTCTATCTTTACACAGGGATGAAGAATTTAAAAAGACTGGAAGAATTAAAAGCTTTGCTGTTATCTTTGTTTTTATTTTATGCCCATTTTTAGGTCTTGGGTAGGAAAAAAAATGGCATTTAGGATTTCACAGAATCAGAGAATCATGGAATAGTTTGGGTGGGAAGGGACCTTACAGGGCATCTTGTTCCACCCTGTTCCTTGGCCTTCCATAGCCCAGGTTGCTCCAAAACCTGTTCCTGGCCTTGAATACTTCCAGGGAGTACCTGTGGAAAGCAACCATAAGGCAAGTCTGTCCCAGGCCCTCAGAGGGGATGGAGCTCAGGATGCTGCTCCCAGGGAATGGGGGGATGGTCCAGAGCTCCCATTGTTCGCAGCTCATACCATTTCCCAGGTTCAACCAAGATTGAGTAATTTCCTGATTCTCGGGTAATTGTTTCAGCTTTTGAAGTGCTGTGATTCCTTGCTGCAAGTCCTGTCATGCCCAGCGGGTTTGGGGAATTCCACGTTGTTCAGCAGGAATCTTTGTCCCATCAAACACTTGCTGTCACTGGTTTGTCTTCTGTAACTGAACTGTTTGGCTCCCTTGCACAACTGCACAGCAAGGCAAAGCAGCTGGACAGATCTGTGTGAATCAGGAGCCACAAGACAGGTTTCAGAGCTGAAGGTGAAAATCTAACTTCTTCAAAATGCGCCCTTGCTCAGCTCCTTTTTGAATGGGGTCATAAAACCAGGTTCCCCAGGTTCCCCACCCACACTGTTGGTCCTGCCCTGCAACTGCTGCCGTGGCTCCAGGGGTGCCTAGGGATGGTTTAACCCCAGAGCAGTGACCAGGACTGGGGTTCTGCCAGGGGACTGCACTGGTGCCCACTCAAGGAGGGCTGGAGGGACCTTCCCTGCGCTGGAGGCCCGGTGCCAGGGCACCTGAAAGAGCCTTTTGTTTGGCCTGCTGAGGTCATAGAAGTGAAAGCAAATTCCTGGCAGATTTAGCTCTTTCCTGGAACCTGCTAGGGGTGAATAAGGCATTGAAAATACAAAGTAATTAAGGGGTAAATTGTAAGGAAAACATTAGCATTTTTATTTTCCAATGGTGAGGGTATGCGTGTGAATTTATATGAACCCACAGAGCATTGCTGGAGGAATATAAAGGGACTTGTTAACAGTTAGAAAAGCTGTGGGGAAAAAAATCAGGCCTGGGCCTGACACTTCATCCTAGGCACTCTGCTCCCTGCAGTTTTGTGACACAGGATTCCAGCAAAATGATCAGAGAATGTTGAATCTTGGCTAGAACTAATCAGTGTCAGCCCTCAGGTCTGGTGTGAATGATGTAATGGGTCTGTGTCCTTTCGGGGTGACAGGGAATGATAGAATAGAGCCAAAATCTGCAGTGAAAGCAGGAACTCCTGTCTAAAACGAGTTCCAGTTATTGCTGAAAATACAGATCCCCTTGAAGCCTTTCCAAAAAATCTAGGAATGTGTTTGCCAAGTCTGAATTCATTCTTAAATCTCTTCTGGTAAAGGTCACGGGAACAGGCTTGGAGACTATTTTCAAAAGTGATTTGATTTCTTTGAGTACAATATTGTGATTAACCAGCCTGCATGGGCGGTGCAGGTCTTGTCCCGGGTGTTGTAGGGTTGGATTGTGTACAGGAACTCTCAGGAGAATGTGTCAGCTTCGAGGACGGGGCTGTGGTCAGTGCTGTCTGGTGTTATGGTCAGTCCTTTCAGGTGTGCTCGGTGCTGTCAGGTGTTGGCTGTTGTACCCTCACAGGCTGTGCTCGGTGCTGTCAGGTGCTGTGGTACCCTCACAGGCTGTGCTCGGTGCTGTGGTACCCTCACAGGCTGTGCTCGGTGCTGTCAGGTGCTGTGGTACTCTCACAGGCTGTGTTCGGTGCTCTCAGGTGCTGTGGTCCGTCGTGTCTGGGGTTGGCTGTGGTGGGGTCTGACCCAGCTCCTTCCCATCCCTCACTGTCCATGGTGGCCCCTCGTGAGCAGGACAGGAGAGCAGGACCCGGGGCTGTGTCCTGGGGGCTCTTCCCTGGGCCTGCCCTGACATCCAGAACGTTCTCAGGGGGTTCTTCTCCTTTCTGCTCTCCAGCCCTGAGGGGCCCTGTCAGAGCCTGGCCAGGTGCCTGGGAGCAGCTCCCATTCTCTCAGGACACGTGGCTGTGAGTGTGTGCCACTTACAAACCTTTTTGTTTCAGGGAAGTACCTCAGACAAAAGAGGATCGACTTCCAGCTGCCTTACGACATCCTCTGGCAGTGGAAACACAACCAGGTACAAGATAAGGAGTCACAGGGTTGCCAAGATTGGGATCAGAAGGAAGCAGCAGCACTCAAGGAGAGCCATGTTCACACATCCCGGCTGGGGGGGGAATTTCTTGTTGCTGCCTCTGTGTGAGGGGAGAAGAGATTTGCATATGTATTTAATGTTGAAAATTCCCATTATTCCATCTCCTGCAAAATAACAACCCTGTGAGTTGCTGCTCCGACAAAAGTCAATAATTTGGCTGCAGACTCTTATTTTGGCAGTGCTACTCTGTGCTGGGAGCTGGTTTCAGACACGCCTCGGGAGAATTCGGATGTACTGCCAGCAGCACTGAGAAATTTCAGCCCTTATTTTTCTTGGATCAATCCCAGCAGAGTGGAATTTATTTTTCACTTGCAAGCTGAAATTTTCGAACTGAGGAAAGAAGAGAAACTGTTTAACAGTCTCGTTCTTTTTAAAGAGCTTTAAATATGTGCAAGCTTAAAAACAGGATTTTTTTTTTCCCCCCTGAGATGTTTTCACCAAGTGATCTACCACAGGATTTAAGGCTGATGGGAGATCTGCCCTCAGCTTTGTGGTGAGAAAGTGCTCTCAGATGTGTAACTTGAGCATGTAAATGAGCAGGACACATTCCCAGGTGCTGTGGCTCCAGCTGCACTCCAACCCTCCTGGAATCTGATCCTCAAGTCAGGAGCACTGGGGACATTCCAGCCGAGGACACTTTCTTGTAATTGTGTATTGGCGATGGCCTGTCTCATCTGTTCAGTATTTTAGAAGTAATAAATACATGGAATCTGTTTCCTTGACATTTTCCAGCTCTCCCTGGAATACTGGAGGCCCTTGCACAGGAGTTTCTCTGTACAGGGGTGTGGAGATTGTCTGGGTTGTTCCTTGGGCCACAAGGTCACTGAGGGAAGGCTCTTAGTCCAGGAAATGTGTGTGAAATAGTGAATAATTGGAAATTATTCCTTAAAGCTTGTTTGGAAGGCTGGAATAGATACGGAATTATGAATTGTGATGTAAGCTCCCCTTTCCCTTCCCATCATTTCCATCTGCAGAGGAAGCTCCTCTGCAGAGAAGAGGAATCTGCATTTCTTGTGGCTCCCACCTGTACTCACTGTTCTTACAGAATCCCAAAATCCTTTTGATTGGAAAAAAACCCCTCAAGATCATTGAGTTTCTTTGATAAATCAGCACCTTTATTTTTTGTTTTCACTTTTTTAAGCATTGGCACATGGTGATTCCACCAAAGATGGTTTCTCCAAAGTAGCTATAAATAATTCCTCTTCTTCTAAGCCCTGTTCAGAGGAGCCTGTCCTTGGGACAGCTGTTTCCCACATTGCTCTGGGCAGACAGAATAAATAATGTGGTGAACAAACTGCTCCACTGTCTGACTAAGCCCAAATTCTACTTATTCAGGTCCTTTTTGTGACCTATTTGTTAATGCAGTCTGAGCCTACAGAAGAGAACACAGATTTCTAGTAATGATTACGGAACAGTTCCCTATGTACAGAACATAATTTCTCTGATCCTTTTGAATAACAGATGCACTTATGCAATGTATTAAAATTTTCTTTCTCTTTCTTTTAGTTGTATAAAAAGCCAGATGTCCCACTTTATAAAAAAATCCGTTCCAGTAAGTAAAATCTTATTATTAAACTGTGATAACTGTGGAATTTTCATGTGACACCCTCCTTTCTGTCCTGCTCTTTGTCCTACCAAAGATACTTCCACCTGCCTTTTTTACTTTGCTGATTGGAATGAAAATACTGTAGATAAACAGTTCTGGTTTTTCACTTGAAAAGAATTCTTTTCCCTATTTGGTTTTTTTTTTCTTCTTTTTTTTTTTTTTTTTTTTTTTTTTTTTTTTTTGTCCTCCAGATGTCTATGTGGATGTCAAACCTCTCTCTGGCTATGAGGCCACCACCTGCAATTGTAAGAAACCAGAGGATGACAGTGGGAAGGGCTGTGTGGAAGATTGTCTGAACAGGTTAGCAATGGATTATTTCTCATCAGCTCATCATCTCCTAGGAAAAGAGTTGTGCTGGGGGCACCCCAGCAACAACGGCGAGGGAGGTTCCCAGCCTGACCCTCTGGACACGCTCTGGGGTCCCAGTGTCACCCCAGGTTGCCACTGCTGGGACTGAGGCCCCTTCCCAGTGACCCAACAGGGCCCTGCTGGACCCCCCACCCTCCCAGCTGCTCCCAGTCAGACCAGTTCCCTCCCAGCTCAGCCCCAGGCTCTGGCTCATTCCAGCCCTTGGGTGGTGGAGCAGCTCCAGAGGAGCTGCAGCTGCTGCCCCCAGGGAGGGACCCTGGGCAAAGGCCCCCCCTGGGCTGGTGTCCCCTCCCGGGCTGTGCCCGGGGCTCGGGGGGCGCTCGGAGTGGCCACTTGGCCGTGGGCAGGCAGAGGTCAGTGCCAGGTCCGGCCCCTGCCGGGGGCTCCGGCCATTCCCCCTCCGAGGCACAGCCTGCAGGAGCTGCACCTGCACCAGGGCATGCCTCAGCACTGCCCTGCCGCTTTCTCCAGAGGAAGATCCCATTAAAATCTCCATTTTGCCCTTTGAATAGCAGTGAGGGCCAGGCAGGTAACCACTGTGTGAATTACACCTTGAAAACAAGAAGCATTTTAGTTATTGAATAACTTCAGTTTTGTTTAATTTGTTATTATTGATTTTTTTCTTTACGTATTGATTTATTATTGAACCATAGATACATAATATATATCATGTTGATTTTTATATTGATTTATAAATTGAGTATTTATATTGATTTATTATTGATTATTTATTGCTATATAATTATATAGCTATAAATATATAATTATAGTATGTAACTGATTATTATTGATTCTTTATATTGATTTAAAAATTGATTTATTGTTGTAAATAATATTATGTGATGATGTATATATTTATATCTAGATTTCATATATTGATTTATTATTTATTTTCCCTGCATGACAGATCCCAAAGGATGCTCTTCCCCTCCCTTTACCTTCTCTGTTGTCTCTTCTAGGATGATCTTTGCAGAGTGTTCCCCCAACACCTGCCCCTGTGGGGAGCAGTGCTGCAACCAGCGCATCCAGAGGCACGAGTGGGTGCAGTGCCTGGAGAGGTTCCGGGCCGAGGAGAAAGGATGGGGTATCCGTACCAAAGAACCCCTGAAAGCAGGACAGTTTATCATTGAATATCTGGGAGAAGTTGTTAGTGAGCAAGAATTCAGGTAGAAATATTCATTTGCTGCTTTAGCGTGGAAGGCTCATAAATGACTTTTAGCCTCTGTGGTCGTGGTTGGGATATCCTCAGGCAGGCACAAAGGCGAGGATGAGGGGGGAAAGGAAGGCTTAGAATTCTGGGGTTTTTTTGGTTAACCAAGTTTTTCTCAGTCCAGTAGAGAGGGGTGATTAATGTTTGAAATGTATAATCTGTCTCATCTGTCCTGTAAATGCAAAATGCCACAAGTGACTCAATCTGAAATGGGAACCCTGCAGGATTTGGGTTGCACCAAGTAGAACTGAGGGGCCGAGTGGGGCTGGAAGGGGCTGCAGAAAGATGTGAAGGAAAAAGAGCATGTGGAAGCATTGATAACCATTGGAAGGAAGAAATTGTCTTGTTAACTCTGTGGCATCATGGGATATTTGAGGTTGGAGGGACTGCTGTTCTCAGCACTCCACCAGAAGGCAGCTGCATTCTCCTCATACAGAGATAAGCACTGGCACTGACTCCTGTCCCTGTGCTCTTGTGATGGATGTGATTCCAGAACCTGCCCACTCCCCAGGAGGAAGCTGGTTGTTGTACACATGCATACACAGACACCTCAAGGAATGTATACTTGCATTTTCTCTTCCATACACAGGTTACCAACATGAAATGTGTACAAATAATCTGCAGAACCCAAAAGGGAGCATTCCAGAAGAGCAAATTTCTAAATTCTAACCCAAGCTCTGTCAGTGGCCTTGACTTAAAAAAATAGGTACAATAATGGTTTTCCTGCATCTCCAGGTGTATGGTTCTATAAAATATAAAAGGTTATCATTCATTTTTCTTCAAAACCCTCTGAGATGTGCTCTTACTGTGTCACTCCCTGTGTGCTGTACGGGACAAACAGACTCACAAGGCTGTCCCCGTGTTGCTCCACAGGAACAGGATGATTGAGCAGTACCACAACCACAGTGACCATTACTGCCTGAACCTGGACAGTGGCATGGTCATCGACAGCTACCGCATGGGCAACGAGGCTCGCTTCATCAACCACAGCTGCAACCCCAACTGTGAGATGCAGAAATGGTGAGGAGGGGGGTTCTGCTCCCTGGAAGACCAGTGTACCCAGAGAGAGAGAACCAGTTCATCTGAGGGAGTCAGATCTAAAAATAGGGAGGGGATCAAGCTGTAAATAATCCTTACACGGTGCTCACATTGCTCAAGAGAAGTCGTGTAGTGTTGATGAGTGCTGGATGCTTTGGAGACAGGATCCAAGTTTGCTGACAGATCCAGCACTGCTGGTTGTCACACTGGGACATTTCCCTCCCAGCATTACTGGTTCTACACTGGGCTGTTTCCCTCCCAGTACTGCTGGTTTTCACACTCTTAGTCTGCTGCAAAGGTTGAAGCCTGGGTAATGATCTTAAATCATCTATCTGTATATATACCCTTTCTTTATGACAATTCAAATATTTTTTTTAAAGCAGGGCAAGAGGGAAATAGTCGGATTCTGGCACACCCTATGTCATACCAGCACTTTGTGAGAGCCAGACTAGGAGGAAGCACTGCTGAGGGATTTGTAGTGAGTGGATTTGCAGATGGTGGAACAGGAGTCATTATGGGGACAGTACATCAGAGAAGTTTGTGATTCTCAGATAATTCTAGATTTAGGCGATAGTAAAGTTTTAAATTTGAAAATCCAATGCAAAATAAAAGAATTGAAGAGACAGAGGGAGAGGATTCTGCCCTGCTCAGGTGAGACCCCTTCTGTAGAGCTGCCTCCAGTCTGGGGTCCCAGCACAGGAAGGACATGGAGCTGTTGGAGTGGGTCTGGAGGAAGCACCAAATTAATTAGAGAGAAGGAGCAGCTCTGCTGTGAGGAAAGGCTGAGAGAATTGGGATTGTTCAGCCTGGAAAAGAAGAGCTCCAAGTGACCTAATTGTGTCTCTCTAGTACCTGAAGGAGCTGCAGGAAAAACGGAGAGAGACTATTTACAAAGGCCTAGAGTGGCAGGACAAGGGGCAATGTCTTCCCACTGCCAGGGGCTGGGATACATGGGATATTGGGAAGGAAATGTTCCCTGTGAGGGTGAGGAGGCCCTGGCATGTCCTACTCTTTGTAAATGGGGTGTTCACTTTTTAGCCTTAAGAGTTTATTGTAAGAGGTAAATAAAAGATCTGCACAAGCATAACCCAGGGCACAGCAGAGGTTTTGCTGCCTGTCTCTAACACTGCCGCTGTGCACCAAGATGATTAAATGTTTAATTTTTGGAGAATTTGATTGTATTTTCCCTGCAGGTCTGTCAATGGTGTGTATCGGATTGGGCTGTATGCACTCAAGGACATGCCTGCTGGGACTGAGCTCACCTACGACTACAACTTCCACTCATTTAATGTTGAAAAACAGGTAAAAACCCCACTGTGAGACCTTGAAAAATCTCACTGAGGCCTAACAGTTCTGTAAAATGTAAAAATTAACAAAACTTGTCATGTTGTATTAGGCAGAAAATGTTTGTTTTGATATTGAGAGAGAATCTAAATGTTTGAGGTTTATTTGATTTATTTTTTTTTTCTCAAAGCAACTCTGCAAATGTGGATTTGACAAATGCAGAGGAATAATTGGGGGTAAAAGTCAACGCATGAATGGACTCTCAAGCAAAAGCAACCAGCCTGTGAGCACCCACAGAAGAACTGGGCGGTCGAAAGAGAAGAGGAAGTCAAAGCACAAACTAAAGAAGAGAGTAAGTAGGAAAGACAGAGTTTGGGTGGGTGCGGTTGATGGGAAGTCAGTCTGTGCCACCAGACCAAAAACTGGTGTTTTTATAGGTTTTAAACTTGAAACAGAAATCCAAACTTGAAACAGAAATACAGTAGAGTAATGCTGCAGGTCCTGTCTCAGGGACTGCTTTGGCTGCTTTGCTGATTTCTTGGCACAGTTTTTCCTGTCTATCAGAACAATCTCTTTTCCAGAGGGGCCACATCCCTGAGGAACCCAGTGAAAGTGTGAATGCCCCAACCAGGCTGACGCCTCAGCTGCAGATGAAGCCTATGTCTAACAGGGAAAGGTAAGGGCTGATTTCAGGGGGATTTGCCTCAGAAATGGAGTGCTGTGCAAATATTGATGTCTTCTTCTGTAAGATGGGGCATCCAGAAATTTCTGAGGATGCAGCTTTTAGTTCTCCTTTACCAGCCAGTCTGGCGTTCCTCTCCACTGAGGAGAGAAGGCACAGGGTACACCTCTGAATATCGAGCTTTTTCCCCACGTTAAAGAATTAATTTCCCAATAAAAAGAGATTCTTGAATAGCTTCCTAATTTCTGCAGGAATTTTGTGCTAAAACACCACGTGTTCTTGGTACGGAACTGGGAAAAGATCCGGCAGAAGCAAGAGGAAGTGAAGCACGTCAGTGACAGCATGCACAGCTCGTCACTGTACACCCGCTGGAACGGGATCTGCCGGGACGACGGCAACATCAAATCAGGTCAGGCCACTCAGCCTCCCTGCCTGCTGATGTGGGACACGGAGAGTTAAACTGTGTAAATCCAGTGCAGAGTTCCAGTGAGATCTATGCACCTTTTGTAAGGGCTGCTGCACAGATAAAAGCTCCCAGGCGTGACTCAAGTCCTGGGAGAAGTTGTCACGTGTGGTGTTTCAACAAGAGTGGTTTGTCAGAGGAGAATGACATTTAACCTCGTGGCACTTGGTGCCGTGGTCTGGTTTGCAGGGTGGTGATCAGTCACAGGGTGGACTCTGTGATCTTGGAGGTCTTTTCCAACCCCAGTAATTCTAGGATATGATTCTGTACTGGGAAGAAATTCCTTCCTGTGAGGGTGGGGAGGCCCTGGCACAGGGTGGCAAGAGAAGCTGTGGCTGCCCCTGGTTCCCTGAAAGTGTCCAAGGCCAGGTTGGACAGGGCTTGGAGCAAGCTGGGATAGTGGAAGGTATCCCTGCCCATGGCAGGGGGTAGAACTGAATGAGCTTTAAGGTCCCTTCCAATCAAAACCAGTCTGTAATTCCATGCTTTTCCATGGTTGGATTGCAATGGAGAAGGGCTGTTTCCTGTTGTCCGTATCCCTAAACCAGAAATAGTTGTGTAGACTGCGAAAATTGTCATTTATCCTCAGTTTCACAGCTTTCAAACCTTCAGCGAACAAAGGTTTTTGGCATGCAATCACTTGTGGGAATGGGGCAAACTGTGGCTATCAGGGAAAAATTGCTGCTCCTATTCCAAAAATGAGCCTGTTGGTGGGATCATCATCCTCACAGGATTTGGCCCCCAGTGTCATGCACAGGAGAGGCTGGACAGTGAGCATTTGGAGTGAATTCAGTGAGATGCTTTATTTGCTCCAGCAAGATAAAATATTCCAATAACCAACTGATCCATTTAGGTGAGAATTGGCGTGGGAATATGGAACTGAAGCCTTGGATGTTACAGTAGCTTAGAAAACATCTTCATTTAGTAATCGATGGTGGAGTTGCTACACCAGAGGAGATGCTGTGATTTGATCCCATGGAAATTTCTTGTTTAGAAAGGAGTTTCTTGTGTGGAGGTAACTCTCTCTTGCCTGTCTCAGATGTGTTCATGACGCAGTTCTCGGCGCTGCAGACATCGCGCTCGGTGCGGACGCGGCGCTTGGCCGCGGCTGAGGAGAACCTCGAGGTGGCTCGTGCCGCCCGCCTGGCTCAGATCTTCAAGGAGATATGTGACAGTATCATATCCTACAAAGGTGAAGGTGATTCTCTTAAAAAAATCTCCATGGGCCTGTTTTCAACCTCTGGAAATGGACTCTTGGAATAGGAAATGCTAGAAAAACGTGGGATGTTAAATAACTCCTATTTTTTTTAATTTCTCCCCTTATCAATAATCACTTTGCTTTAGCCTCAACTCCCTGCTTTGCCACCAGAATCTGCAGATGTTGCTGTCCTTTGAAACTGATGTTTTAAAATTCAAAAAAAACCCCAGAAACTGTCTTTGTGCTACCTGTACTCCAATTACAGGCACCAACATTTAGAAATGCAGAAGCATTTCAATTCCCTGTGGCTCAGATAACAGAAAAGTCTTTTTTTAACCCAGATTGAATGTTGTTAGTTACTTTTCTTTGGAAGTTTCACCCAGTGATATCACTAAGCTCTGTTCCTGTTGCAGACTCCACCAGGCAGGCGCTTGCAGCTCCTCTCCTGAACCTGCCTCCAAAGAAAAAGTAAGTATTGCCTTCCCAGAGCTGCTTTCTCTGATGGATTTGCACAATGGGAATTGCTGGTGAACCTGACATCGTGCCAACATTCCTATTGTAGAAATGCAGACTATTATGAAAAGATCTCTGACCCCTTGGACCTTGCCACGATTGAGAAGCAGATCCTGACTGGTTACTACAAAACTGTGGAAGCTTTTGACGGGGACATGCTGAAGGTCTTCAGGAATGCAGAGGTGAGGCTCTCTCTGGCCTGAAAGCTGTTGCACTGGCAGTAGGGATGTGCCCTCCTTTAATGCTCTTACAGGAGTAAAAGGAGTTTATTCTGGAGGAAGAGAACTTGTGCAGATCCATTCCTGATGAGGCCTGAGTAGAAAATCATGAGTTCTTTGGCTGCCTTAGGTCAGAAAGAAGATCAAGGACACTCATGAATAGCTGACCTAAAGAAATTTCTGTTCCTTTTGGAAGGGATACCCTGTTTTTCAGTATCAGGTATCATAAATCACAGGATCATACAATAGTTTGGGCTGGAAGCTCATCCCATTCCGCCCCCTGCCATGTGCAGGGGCACCTTCCACTATCCCAGGGTGCTCCAAGCCCCGTTCAGCCTGGCCTGGAACACTGCCAGGGATCCAGGGGCAGCCACAGCTCCTCTGGCACCTGTGCCAGGGCCTCACCACCCCCACAGGGAACAATTTCTCCCATCTATTCAACCTAAATTTCCCCTTTTTCAGGCAGAACCCATTCCCCTTTGTCTTGACACTCCAGTTCCTGATGAACAGCCCCTCTCCAGCTTCCCTGGAGCCCCTTCAGATCTTGCAAGGGCCTGTGAGGTCTCCACACAATTTTTGCCAGGCTGAACATTCCCAGCCTGACTCCATTAGGGGAGGGGGTTCAGTCCCCTCAGTTACTTCATGGCTTCCTCTGGACTTGCTCCAACAGTTCCGCATCCCTCTTACACTGAGGAGGGAGAATCCTTTTCCTTGATCTGCTGGCCATGTTCCTTTGGGTGCAGCCCAGGACTTGGGTGGTTTCTGGGCTGTGAACACACACGGCCAGGGCATGTTGAGTTTTTGGTGGCCCATCACCCCAAATCCCTCTCCCAGGGGTGCTCTCAGTTCCTCCCCTGCCCATGTCACATCCATGTCACTGCTGGCCAGAGTCAGGAGGGAGATGGAGAGGTGCACCCCACATTTGGGGCTGCAGCTGTAGGGCGAGCCCCTCCGAGGCGTGCACAGACAGGAGCTAAACGGGCCGGGACTTGGAAATAAAGCTCTTTTTGGGGTATGGTTTTGATTTTTGCAGAAATACTATGGCAGGAAGTCCCCGACGGGGCGGGACGTGTGCCGGCTGCGCAAGGCCTACTACAGCGCGCGGCACGAGGCCGCGGCCCAGATTGATGAGATCGTGGGGGAGACGGCAAGCGAGGCCGACAGCAGCGAGACCTCGGTGTGCGACAAGGACAACGGGCACGAGAAGGACGAGGACGTCATCCGCTGCATCTGCGGCCTCTACAAGGACGAGGGGCTCATGATCCAGTGTGAAAAGTGCATGGTGAGGAGCCCAAAGGGAGCCCGCTCTCTCCTCCTCTCCTCCACAGCAAGTGGAGCTTTTCACCAGCAGTTCCCGTGTGCTTGGTTGTGAGCTCGACATTTCTGAGTCGGATTTTTAGCTTGCTAACCATTGCTAGCTCCTTTCCCAAGGGAAAGCTGCCAACAGTTTTCTCTTTTCAAAACATCTCTCTCCATTTCTCAAAGCAGGTTCAGTAAACAGTGTTCCCTTTCCCATAACACCTGTCCCCAGGGGTTGTTTCCTATTCCTGAACCAATGGAGAGCAGTGTCAGTGCCATGGACCAATAATAGACCTTTTTAGCACAGCATGTTCTAAAAGAAACTGTGGGGATTGTAAATAAAGCTTCTTTCTCTGTTGACAGCTCCATGGAGTCAGTCTAGTTCTAGTCCTACCGTGACACTTGGTAGCGTTAATTAACTCTTCAGGCCTTTTACTTCCTCTCCACAAGATTTCACAGGGAAAATGCGACTTGCATTGAGCAGAGGAGCTGAAACTGCCCCAGCTCCTGCCCTCGGGAGAGAGAAATTAATTCAAAAATTTGGGGCTTTTACACTTACTGTTGCATGGGGATCTAGTCTGTCTGCTGATGTGGTGTGAAACAGTTCATAGAAAATCTTGAATTTGGCGTGTGAAGCTTGTTTTCTTGCTCTCCTTAGTATTTGTTGAGAAAATGCAGTTTGCAACTGTAATGTGTGCCAGGACTTCCTGACTGGGCTGTACCTGTTTTTCCAGGTCTGGCAGCACTGTGACTGCATGGGTGTGAATTCGGACGTTGAGCACTACCTGTGTGAGCAGTGTGAACCTCGAGCTGTGAACAGGGTAAAACAAGCCTCTCCTTCCTATTACTCTTACAAACTACAGCAGCTCCTTAGGTGGTTTTTTTTTGTATTTGTATTTAGAATTTGTATCTTTTGGGATTGGTGACGCTTCCTTGATTTAGGTTCAGTTCCATGAGGGGTCAGTTCTTCTCTGTGTATTTCCAAAAGGGTGGCAGCCCGATTTTGGACGGATCATGGTGGGCAGCTCAGGATTCCCTTTCCTTTTACCTTGCAGGAGGTTCCCATGATCCCTCGCCCCCACTATGCCCAGCCTGGCTGTGTTTATTACATCTGCCTGCTGAGGGACGATCTGCTGCTCCGCCAAGGTACGTGCTGGCTCTGGGGCCTGCTGGGGTTTCCATCAGTGTGCAGGGATCTCTGGCATTACCCTGTCAAAAATACTTTCATTTTTCACAAGTGGAAGCTGCTCTCTCTGTGATGCTTGGACTCATACACAGTCAGAGTTCTCACAAGCTGTTGATGAAGAAATGTTAATTAGCACAGCCAGGGCTGTCCTGGCCAGGGGAGGATGATGCTGAGCCAACTGCTGGTAGTTAACATTTAGAAGTAAAGGCCAAGAAGGCTGTTAGACCTCCAGTATTTTAGGTGCAGAATGGTCATTAAAACATCCAGCTCGTTGCTTATGTGTTCCCTATAGCTTATCTCTTCTGGACAATGCTCTGAATTCCTGAATCTCTCCAAGGCAGCTGCCACAGCCACAATTCAGCTCACTGATTATTATTTTTTTGTTTCATCCTACAGATACACACAAGGTTAGAAAGAACCCTTTATCATTATCAGGAAACTGCCCTTGAATGAGTGAAACCAGTTGATAAGTTTGCCAGAGGGGAATAGGAGAGCCTTCAGTAAAATGAGGAATTAAAAAAAGGTCAAAGAACAGCATATTCTTTATCCCATCTGCAAGATTATGGAATTCACATTCAGTCCTCCTTGTTGGGTGTTGCTCTGCATTGTCTGTTCTGTCCAGAGTTCAGCTTTTGGGTTTCTCATGTCTTTTTTTGCTGGAGAGTAACTCTCTTCAAGGGCTGTATCAGAACTTGCTTTTACATTCTCTGTTGAAGTGGATGATGTTTTATCTGGGACTTGTGGCATCTTCCAGATGTTCAGAGCATTAAGATCATTTCTGTCACAGTGTGTCAGATTTTACCTGTGTGCCTCCGATCTGATCTTGGTGACCTTAATTAGAGAAGTGCCCTTTAAAGAGAGAAATGTCCCTCTGTGGCTGAGCTCCATGTGCCATCAGGGGACAGAGGAGACCAAACTGCAGCTGTTGGACACCAGATGCCTCTGCAGGCACAGGGAGCAGATGAAGCAAGTTCCACCACAAGGTGCTGGAACAGAACGTGCAGCTCCAGCAGGGAAAGGGGAAGTCCATGGGCTTGTTGCTGGTCTTGAGTTTTCTACCCAGAGTCCTCAGGCAGGACCTTTACTGTGCTGTGGGTGTATCAGGCAGCTTGGACAGTGGGAGAAACAGCTTTTTACTCCCTCTGGTGTCTAAAAGGCCTCATAATTCCACATTCTGAGGCAAAAGTCTGGCTGCAGCCCTTCAGTCTGTGTGGGGGTTTACATTTTCCTAGCAGTTGTGGATTGGGAAGAGGCTGATGTTGCCGCAAAGCCTGGAAGTGCATTGAGCCCAGTGCCTGCCCAGGAGAAGCTGCACCCTGAACATCAGTTGCAAGCTTGAGAGCTGATGTTTTGGTCACACTCTGCTGTGACCAAATCCCTCTCGTTCAGAGGGATCGCAGGGAAGGTCCTTCAGTCAGTGGTTGCAGAACTTGTTTCTTAATTTCTTGTCAATTCTGCTGGAAGTTGTTGAGTATTACACCACAGACAAGCTTCCTTTGCAAAGATTCCCTAAAACCTAAACCCTGGAGATGATGCAAATAAAACAGATCTGATCCATCACATCCCTTGGAGTAAACATTGTGTTCTACCTTGGATAGGAATCAATAAATGGGTCAGAATGGATCCTGGAAAACCCACATAGCCAGAAATTGTAACACATCATCATTCCTGATGCAGCAGCAACAGCTGCTGTGTTTTTTCCTTGGAAACTTCCTTTTTGAGGCAGAGGGGCATCTGGAACATCTGTATAAACTGGAACTGAGATCAAGTTTCCTGATGTTTAGAACAAGAGAGCATCTGTCTACATCTCCTTCTGAATGCTCCTATTTCAGTCAGGCACAATAATGCTGGAGTTGCTTTCTTCTCCTGGGAGAGGTGGGGAAGAAGAGTTGAAAAAAAAAGCTCATTTAAAATTTGGTCGTTTGGAATTGAATGGTTTTATTTACATTCTGCTTGGGGCCAGTAGCTCCTCTCAGTGTGTTCCTTGTTTTCTAAGAGTCTTTTAAGGAACCCACCTCCCCAGTTACCATTAAAGTTGTAAAGGGAAGCTGTTACTCTCCCAGTTTTAGCTCAGGTGGGAAGAAGACACCAAGGTGTGTGGTGTGGTCAAAATGCTGGAGGGAAGGGGTGGATCCAGAGGGACCTGGACACACTGGAGAGGTGGGACCATGTGAACCTCATGGGTGTCAACAAAGCCAAGTGCAAGGTCCTGCACCTGGGGCAGGGCAGGCTCAGCTGCAGGATGGGTGGGGAAATGGCTGAGAGCAGCTCTGGGAGAGGGATTTGGGGTGATGGGCCACCAAAGACTCAATGTGCCCTGGCCATGTGTGTTCACAGCCCAGAAACCACCCATGTCCTGGGCTGCATCCAAAGAACAAGGGCAGCAGGACAAGTAAAAGGATTCTCCCTCTTCTCTGCATTCCCGAGACTCCACCTGGAGTGTTGTGTCCAGTGCCAGGGCCCCCAGTGTAAGAAGAACATGGAACTGTTGGAGCAAGTCCAGAGGAAGCCATGAAGTTGATGAAGGGACTGGAGCACCTTCCCTATGGAGAAAGGGTTGGGAGTGTTGGGAATGCTCAGCCTGGAGAAGAGAACTTAGTGTGGAGACCTCAGAGGCCCTTGCAGGATCTGAAGGGGCTCCAGGGAAGCTGGAGAGGGGCTGTTGATCAGGAACTGGAGTGACAGGACAAGGAAGAAATGGCTTCAAACTGATGGAGATGAAGTTTAGGTTGGATATATGGGAGAAATTTCTGCATGTGAGGAGTCCTTAGGAGCATCTTTTAAACTTAGACATGATTGATAAATGAGATTATATTAATGAAAATAGAATAACTTGTGCTTCACTTTATTCCTGAATCTGGTTATAGCAAAACTGGGGTGTTGATGACCCTGGGGCCATGTTATCCTCAGTGGTTCCCTGGCATGTTTTTCCCAAGCTGGGAAACATGCTAATTAATAACAGTAATATCTGTGGAAGGCAAACAGCCATAACTATACATATGCAAAAACAGGGGGAAACAATAGGGGAAAAAAAACAGGACTCATCATAATTTAATATGAGAAAAATGTTCTACCTGAGTCCAAAAGGCAAAGGGAGTATCAGAAATTGTTATGCACAAAATAGCAGAGTGATTGTGCCTTTCTGTAACCTCCTGGGGTGTCCATCTCCTGCCTGCCCTGTGCTGCTCTGACATCCCATTGCATAGAGGATCTCACTACCTATAAAAACAAGGATAACAAGGATAATCTGATCTGGATCATCTTTTCTGTGGACAGAGTCTGCCCAGGTGACTTGGAGGGTGAATGATGAAGATCTGTGAAATGTGGCTCAGGAAGGTGCAACGATGCAGAAATTAAGGAACAAACAGAAATTACCTGGCAACAGTTAAACTCTAGGAAGATTTTTTTACAGAGGCATAACTAGACTGTGGCAAGCCTTGCCACAGGAGGGTGGAGAGGTCAGAGTATAAGTGATTCCAAAAAAGATTAGACAAATTCTTGGAGGAAGGATTAATCTCTAAAGCTCTAGCCTTTGGCTCTGAAAATCCATAAACAGCAGAAAGGCAGTTTGGCAGGGACACCGTGGGGAGGCTTTTCCTTGGCTTGCCTGTTCCTCCGCTTTCTCCTCCTGAGCAGCTGCTGCTGCCCATTTCTCCAGCCAGACCATTCTGTTGTGTGACCTCTGCTCCTACCCAGGGGAGGTTTTATGACTTGGGACCTCCCAGGTTTTGGTCATTTTTAGGGAAATAACAGAAGAGGTAGAATCTCTTCCCAGCCCTGGAAGTGCTTAAGGCCAGGTGAGATGGAGCTCTGAGCAGCTTGGTCTAGTGGATGATATCCCTGCCCATGGCAGGGGGGTGAGTCTGGATGGTCTTTAAGATCCTTTCCAACCTAGGTCATTCTGGGATTTCACAGGTCAGAGCAGAGTAGTTAAGGAGTAAATTCACTTAAGGGACAAAATTAATAAATTTAAGTTTAGAGCTTGCCCTTGGGAAATAGTTTTTGATTGCCAGCAGTGCCAGTTTGTTCAGTCCTTTTTGCACTCTCTTTACTTTTCCTGAGCTCTACATTTTATTGGTATTCTGCTGGAATAACTAAAGGCTTGGGACTTCTCAGGACAGGATTTATTTTCTTAATAGTAATCTTCTCTGTAAGTATCTTCTCTCTCAAAGATTTACTCTTTACACATTGTGGCCATCACTAATTCCTACACCTTTTCCTAATCATGACTGACATATTTACGTATCCTGTGGTCTGTCATGGTTTTGATTCCTTACAGGTTGGTATTTTCAGTCTGGGCATGTAAAGTTATGGGTAGTTTCTCTGTAAAGCTGCTGTGAAAAACATCTGACTGTCCTTGGCAGGTTCTGCCGTGGGTTTGTTCCTTACAATCCAGCATGAGGTGCATCTGTTGTGTTTGTTTAAATGATTATTTCCTCTAGTTCTGATGTGCTGGGCTCAGGCCAGGCTCTTTACCGGAGTGTCCTTTGTGCCCCTGGACAGGTGACTGTGTGTACCTGATGAGGGACAGCCGCAGGACCCCCGATGGGCACCCGGTGCGGCAGTCCTACCGGCTGCTGTCCCACATCAACCGGGACAAGCTCGACATCTTCCGCATCGAGAAACTCTGGAAAAACGACAAGTATGTGCAGGAAGGCCTTCGAGTCTGAGACATCCCACTGGCCTGCCTGTCAAAGCACAGGAATTTTGTGGAAGTCTCATCTTAAGAATGCAGGAATGAGCAAGGTCCTGGTGCAGAGGTTGGGGAATTCCCAACTGGAGCCTTTGCTCCACAACTGCATTGGGGAAACACGTGAGGTTGGAGGTTTTAAGAAAAGGATCAGAGACAGAAATTGATGGATTTCCTCAGTGTTGGAACAGACTGTGGGTGCAGTGGCGGCTGTGAGGCCGTTCAGTGCTGTGCCTTGGCCAGTCAGACTCTGCTGTGCCCATGGAAACCACGCAGGGAGTGTTTGCCCTCTCTGCAGGCAGGGAATGGAATATGGAGCACTTGTGTGACTGCTGTTCATCACAGCCAAGTGCAAGGGAGGGAACTCAGAATGAAGCAGGGGGCATCAAGTGAGTTGTGTCACGGGCTGATTTGTGTTTCTGTCCCCTTTGCACCCTCAGGGAGGAGCGCTTTGCCTTTGGCCACCACTATTTCCGTCCACACGAAACGCATCATTCCCCGTCTCGGAAGTTCTACCACAACGAGCTCTTCCGGGTGCCCTTGTATGAAATCATCCCCTTGGAGGCCGTGGTGGGGACGTGCTGTGTGCTCGACCTGTACACCTACTGCAAAGGTGAGAATTAAACACATTCCTAAACATTTGGGCAGTGGGCTGTGGTGGTTTAACCCCTGCTGAAAGCTCAGCACTACCCAGCTGCTCACTCCCTCTGGGATGGGGAGGGAACTAGAAAAAGTTAAAACCCAGGGCTTGGGACAAAAAGAGTTTCATGGTTAAAATAAATAAAAATATTGTAATAATAATGATAGCAGTAGTAGTAATGGAAAGGGAGAGAGAGATGTCCAGTATCTGCAGGGTCTAGAAGGAAGGTAGAGAGGGGCTCTTAATCATGAACTAGAGTGACAAGACAGGAGGGAACAGCTTCAACCTGCAAAAAAGGAAATTTAGGTTGGATATACAGAGGAAATCCTTCCCTCTGAGGGTGGGGAGGCCCTGGCAGAGGGTTCCCAGAGAAGCTGTGGCTGCCCCTGGATCCTTGGAAGTGTCCAAGGCTGGGCTGGACAAGGCTTGGAACCACCTGGGAAGGTGGAAGGTGTCTCTGCCCATGGCAGGGGTGGCACTGGGTGAGCTTTAAGGTCTGTTCCAGCCCAAAGCACTCCATGATTCTGTGAATAATCCCCAGGAAGCAAAAGTGATGCCCAGTACAGTCACTCCCCACCCAATGCCCAGCCCATCCCCTGCACCCCTCAGGGGATCCCGGCCACCCCTGGGCTGGACACTCTGTGGTGTGGAATGTCCTCTGGCCAGCTGGGGTCCGCTGTCCTGGCCCTGCTGGCAGAGCAGGGGCCGCTGCAGAGTTCTGAGCTGAGGGTGAGCACTGCTGGGCACCAACCAAACATTGGGGTGTGACCCTGAGCCAGCCACTGGGACAAATTCACTCTGTCGTAGAAGCAAGGACGTGCACTGGAGTAGTTCCTGCTGTCCATAGGCCATGGGGGATGTTTGTGTGTTTCAGAGCTGAGGACACGCAATGGCTTTGCTCTGGGACAGGGATTCCAGTTAGAGGAGGGACAGCAGTGAGCAGGGAACAGAAAATGATGTCAGTTGCTAATTGTGTTTGTGAAGTTTGGGAAGTGTTGGATTAGAGCATGCAAGTTCTCCCTCAGAGTGACCCAGCAGCGTCCTGCTGGGGTTCTGAATGAGAGGTCAAACAGGGACACTGTGACAGCCCCTGCCTCACTCACACTGTGATAAAGCACGTTTCCCCCTCAGTCCATGACTGTTTTTGCCTTGTTTTGATGCCAGGGAGGCCGAAGGGAGTGAAGGAGCAGGATGTTTACATCTGTGATTACCGCCTGGATAAATCAGCTCACCTCTTCTACAAGATCCACCGGAACCGCTACCCCGTGTGCACCAAGCCCTACGCCTTCGACCACTTCCCCAAGAAGCTTACACCCAAGAGGGATTTCTCAGTAAGGGGGTTTGCTCTCAGCTTCCTTACCTGTTTTTAGGAGACTGAATGGAGTTCTGGAAAGCCCCTGACTGTTGGTAAATGAAGCTTGGTCAGCCAGAGGGAGCTGATCCTTTAGGTGGGGGTCAGGCTCTGCTCCCAGGGAGCAGGGACAGGACAAGAAGCAGCAGCCTCAAGCTGTGCCAGGGGAGGCTCAGGCTGGACATCAGGAGGAATTTCCTCATGGAAAGGGCTCAGGCCTTGGCTGGTGCTGCCCAGGGAGGTTTGGAGTGCCCATCCCTCCAAGGAAGGGCTGGAGGTGGCACTCGGTGCCCTGGGCTGGGGACAAGGCGGGGATTGGGCACAGCTTGGACTCGATGGGCTGGGGGGGCTCTTCCAGCTTCAGTCATTCCATGATTCTGTGCATATGCACAGCCTGGGGGAAAAGCTCACTGGAAAGCAAGCTTGGAAAGAAAACTGGGTGTAACAGAACCTGCAGTTGAGAGGCAAAGAGGTGCTCAAGGGATGGTGATGGTGAGCTCAGAGAAGGTCTCAGAGCAGCAGAAGTGGCAGATCTGCAAACCTTCTGTAAGTGAACTCTGTTCTTCCTGGAGCAGATGTTTTTGTAGTGGCTTTGGAGAAGGTTCCAGACTTGTGCTGTGCAGAAAGCAAAGATGATTTTTATCATGATGGTCTGTGGCTTGAAATTCATTTAGATGTGAAGAATCAGACAAGTCTGGCTCTAATTTATCTTATTACATGATTGTGCCTCCTCCTGTGAAGTCTCTTTGAGGTACACCAGCATTTCCAGAGTGTCCTACATTGGCACTTTCAGAGTATTTGATAGACCAGCACTTCCTTCAACTGTCAATTTGCTTTGGTATTGATCATAATCTTTATTGTTATTGCAGCCTCATTATGTGCCAGACAACTACAAGAGAAATGGAGGCAGGTGAGTCTCCCCTCCCAGATTGCTGAGAAGAGATGGAATCATTCTGTTTGTTTGTTGTGCCCACTCTCCTTCTGCCCCATTCCCCTGGGCGGACTGGAAATAAGAAGTTTAAATTATTTAAAGCTCTCTAAACTGAGAGATAAAAGGGAACAAGTGAGGAGGGATAGGCAGACTTTGTAATGTACATTAGGAAAAGAAAGGAGCCATTTTAAAGTCAGAAAAAAAGCAGCTGAGTGAAGAGATGCCCAAAACAGGAGGCTCCAGCCTTCCCAGATGGAGGAACCCAAGTCCTGGACCTGCTGCCCATGTGGGGCAGTCAGAGCCCAGATCTGGTAGAGACTGCAAGAACATCCCATTAAGGGCTGGGCCAAACCACTTTTGGAGGTAAAACCTTTGGCTACTGAAAATAAAAAGCCATTTGTTCTTCAAAGCTGAGTTTGGTGTGGTGCAAATAAAGTTATGAGTGCAGGGACTGAGGGAAGAAATTGAGCTCCAGAGAGCCCCTGCCCATGGATGAGTCCTGGACTCGCTGGGAATTGTCCTTTCAGGTGATTGTGTGAAAAACTGCCGTTTAAACCCCTCTTCTCCTGCAAGGTCGTCCTGGAAATCCGATCGCTCGAAACCGCAGATCAAAGACTTAAACCAAGAGGAAGACTCCCTGCCCCTCATGGAGGAGGTGCTGGGGCCCCCTGAGCAGGCTCCAGGGGAGCTGCCCAGCCCCGAGGAGCCCGACAAGGAGCCGGTGCCCAGTGAGAGCTGCGAGACCGAGAAGAAAGGGGACGAGACCCCCTCGGACACGAGGCCGCTCTGCAGCCCCGAGGAGCGGCGGCACCTCCAGAGGGAGAGGCTGAACCAGATCCTGCTCAACCTCCTAGAGAAAATCCCAGGGAAAAACGGTGAGAGTTCAGGCCCTGGTTGCGCAGCCCCAGGTCTCCTGCCGGGTCTGGGGTCATTTTGCTGAGCTGCGTTGATAAAATGAATGTTTGTGTCTTAATTTCTTGCTAAGTGGGCATTAGGAAAGTCAGTTTTCTTTGCAGGCACATTTTCCTTTGCAATAGAAATCCTCTAAATCCAAGTGAAATTTCTTACAACAGCTGGACACTGTTTTGTATAGTATTTTTAATAACCACAAAAACTTTTCATAAACTAATTCCCCCTCACCGTTGTTCCATATTTACAATGGAGAAACTTAACAGACCGGCCAGGAAAGACTGAAGAGAATTTGGGAAGTCTCTTTTGACCTTTCATGAGCTTTCCTTAGGTTCTGAGTACCTGCTGTAGGTGTTGTCTGAGCTGTGGGATAAGGGGACAGGGGTTCCACTGGTGAAGTGTGTCCCTGCTTTTAAATTAAAACCCGGGATGAGCCCTGTCCAGTCTCTTCCAAATTCTAGCAATGCCAGACAGTCATGGACTGATGCTTAATTTGGGTCGGGAGGATCTTTGGAGGTTGTCTGGTCCAGCCATGGCTCAGGGCTCGGGTCACTCAGCACCTTGTCCTGGGATGTTTTGGATTTCCTGAAGGGGAACATCCTTGAAAGAACCAGGAATAAGGAAAGGGGAATTTTGTGTTCAAGGAACGATGAGAGGTGGCACTCTGTGCTCTGCTCTGGGTGACAAGGTGGGGATCGGTCGCAGGTTGGGCTCGATGATCCTGGAGGTCTTTTCCAAGCTCACTGATTCTGTGATGACTGAAATCCCCTTTTTTGTCCCTGTGCTCTGTTGCAGCCATCGATGTCACCTACCTGCTGGAGGAGGGCTCGGGACGGAAGCTGCGGCGCCGCACTCTGACCATCCCTGAGAGCACCTTCAGGAAGTGACCCAGGAGGGGCAGCCGAGCTCTGGGGTCTGTCACTGGGGCTGGGGGCCAGAGCCCAGCCCGGGCAAGGAGGGCAGCAGCAAACTGACAAAACTACAAACAGTAGCACCTGGGGGGCCGGGCCGGCACGGCGCCCACCCTGCTCTGCAGTGCTCTTGGTGTGTGTGTTGGTGGGCGTGCCTTGTATTGATGTTAGGTACTGAGGAAACCTCGTGGTTATTGTCCAGGATGGTCAAATTTAATTTATTTTTGCTTGATATTCCCACTCAGAGGAAAAAAAAAATTAAAAAAAAAATTAATGGGAAGGGCAGAGGAAAAGGACTGAGTTACTCTGAGGAGGATGTTCCCCACGGTCACTGCTAACCTGGGATTGTACCAGCTGCCCTCGGGCCCACGCCAGGGAAGGGAATCCAGGAATCCAGAGGGGAGAGGAAAGGCCCAGTGGCTTAAAAGGAGAAGCTGCCCTAAAGCTGTGGCCTCTGATTTGCACAAGTTCCAAGAAGAGAGAAACGTCCCCAGACGAGCGCGAGGTTCGCCGTGGGACAGCCCGAGCACGTGTCCCTGTGGTCTGTGGCAAGGAGAAGCTTCCAGAGGCCCTTGGAGCGGGGCAGGAGCGCTGGGATGAGGCACTTGCTGTGCTGGGGGAGGGGGCAGG
Organism: Donacobius atricapilla; assembly: GCA_013397315.1. Classification (NCBI taxonomy): domain Eukaryota; kingdom Metazoa; phylum Chordata; class Aves; order Passeriformes; family Mimidae; genus Donacobius; species Donacobius atricapilla. The sequence goes on from WBMY01017846.1 coordinate 136,851, forward strand.
GTGTGAGGTTTTTTTCACTTTTTTTCTGCAGAGAAATTTTATAAAAGCGAAGTCAGCTCCTGACGCCACCATTGCTGTTGGTTTTTTTGATAAGCTGTGGTTCTCGTGTGTCTCGTGTGTTGTGCAAATAAAAATCTGTTAAAAGAAAAAAGAAAAAAGGAAAAAAATCAACAAAAAAACCAAAAAAAACAAACCCCAAGGACCCTTTCACTCCGTGCCCATCAGGCAGTATCCGAGCGAGTGTTTGTCGTGAGCTGTAGAATTTATCAACTGCTAACACTACCCTCGTGTGCTGGTGGACAGCTGAAGGTCCGGGCAGCGGGGCCCGCTGGCCTCGCCCCTGTCACGATAGTCCCGACAGCCCCGAGCCCCCGGGCCGGGCCGGGCCGGGCGGCCCCCACTGCCCCCGGACGGTGGCTTTGCTTTCCTGTCTCAGACGTACACATGCATATCCAGTCCTGTTTTAGGTGTTCTTATAAGAAATCCAGTTTTTAATGTGCCAAGTTGTATATATCTGCTGCGTGGATGTAAAGCAATACCGTAGTTACATGTTCCTTTTTATGGACCAAGCTCGTCCTAATGTACATTCTTGTTATTATTATAATTATTTTACTCTTAGTGGAACATGACTCATTCCATTAACTTTTATGTGTTGATTTAAAAAGAGAAAACAAAAAAAAAACCACAAAAAAAAAGAAAGGAAAAAACCCTTTGAGAAAAAAAATATTTTATTAAAAAAAAAAGAAATAAGAAAATAGTTTGGAATATTTTCTTACTGTAGAGAAGCACTGTACAGTACCAGGAACCCTGAGTATAAAATACTCGTGCGTGTAGTAGGAATATCGCATGTCCAAACCCTCGAGTTGTCTCATTTAGTTTCAAACAGAAATCATTGTCTCAAATGGTGTTAAACACTAAAAAGTTTTTAAAAAAAATAAAGTGCGTACAGAAGCGAGACACTAGCTCTGTCATTTTATCTTTCTTTTGTTGAAAGACTAAACAAAATGTTTTTTAGACAATCAAATGTTAGGTAAGTGCAAAGAATTGTTTTTCTTACTGGTGTAGAAATTAATGACTTTTTTTATTTTTTGGTTATTTTATAATACTGAGCAGACCCGTGTGTCCCCAGGATCGCCGCCGGAGCCAGGAAGCACTACGTTACTGCAAATAGAGCTGAACCTTAGTCTGCATGGGTGTAGGCTGTGTGATTGCTGAAAATAAATGCTGCTAATATATTTCCTTTTTACAAAGCATATCTAAATAGATCATTGTTTTGATGTTAATCTTTGTAAATTATGTATTACCAATTTTAACATTGGATGTAATTGCATAAAAAGCCTGCATCTCAATCCTGAGAGTCTAGTATTAAATGGAAAATCTTTTCCTACGGCTGGCTCGGGGGGTTTTCTTTGCTGAGCTGGGTTGGAGCGTGGACGTGCCCGAGGGCAGGAAGAGGGATCTGGGCAGGCTGGATCCATGGCACGCACGGGCCAAGGCAGCAGGGTGAGGGTCGGCACGTGCTGCGTGCTGCCCTTGGGTCACAGCAACCCCATGGAACGCGCCGGGCTCGGGGAAAAGTGGCCCAAAAGCTGGAAGGGCCCTGGGCGTGCTGGGGGCAGCAGCTGGACACGAGCCCAGGTGGGCAAGAGGCCGATGGCACCTCTGGACCAGTCCCAGCGTGGCCAAAGGACCCGGGCAGTGACCCCAGTCCCCTTTGCCACCTCTGCTGAGGGACCTCAAACCCTGGGGTCACTTTTGAGCCCTTTATGACAAGAAAGAGATTGAGAGGCTGGAGCGTGTCCAGAGAAAGGAACGGAGCTGGGGAAGGGAATGGAGCCGCAGGAGAGGCTGGGGGAGCTGGGAAAGGGGCTCAGCCTGGAGAAAAGGAGGCTCAGGGGGGCCCTTGTGGCTCTGCACAATTCCCTGACAGGAGGGGAGAGCCGAGGGGTCGGGCTCTGCCCCCAGGGAACAGGGACAGGAGGAGAGGGAACGGCCTCAGGCTGGGCCAGGGGAGGCTCAGGGCGGACATCAGCAGGAATTTCTCCATGGAAAGGGTGGTCAGGCCTTGGCAGGGGCTGCCCAGGGAGGTTTGGAGCGCTGATCCCTGGAGGTGTCCGAGGAAGGGCTGGAGGTGGCACTCGGTGCTCTGGGCTGGGGCATCGGGCACAGGCTCCAGCTGCGTTCTCGAGGGGCTTTCCCGACTCCTGAAAACACCTCCCAGGGATGGGAGCACAGGGACACCCCGGGGATGGGAGAACGGGGACACCCCCAGGGATGGGAACATGGGGACACCCCNACCTCTGGACCAGTCCCAGCGTGGCCAAAGGACCCGGGCAGTGACCCCAGTCCCCTTTGCCACCTCTGCTGAGGGACCTCAAACCCTGGGGTCACTTTTGAGCCCTTTATGACAAGAAAGAGATTGAGAGGCTGGAGNCCCCCGGGGATGGGAGCAGAGGGACACCCCCTGGGATGGGAACACGGGGACACCCCCGGGGATGGGAACACCCGGCTGCCGGATCATCAGTGGCGTTTCAGAGCGCTCAGTGTGACCCCAGTGACTCTGTGGTGGCACAGATGTGGCAGGAGGGCCGGGGGCAGCACGGTCACCACGTGAGGTCGGAGGGGCTGTGCCCCCAGCTGCACGTGAGGCAAACTGGGGCAGGAGCCATTCAATCCCCAGATTTGGTGCCTGTTCCCAGGGCATAAACCCCAGTGCCTGGAGCCCTCGTGTCCTGCGTGGGTGGCAGTTGGGGACTGTCACCCCCGGGGTGTGTCCCACTGTGGCAGGGCACTCACCTGCAGAGAGAGACCAGGGTCCCCCCGGAATGAAACAGCTTCTCCTCGATACCCCTTCTGTGGAACCTGATTTTTCATTTTCCCTTTCCCAGTCTGACTCTCTGTCATCATGAAAATGCCAGGCGTGTAGGCTTGACCCCTACACTCCTTTTAAACCCAAGGCCCCAGGCCAAGGCTTGGAGGGCTGTTTATTTAAGAAAATAAATAAATGGAAGTACCACCTGGCTTCCTCCCCTCCTGGCATGACCCCATTTCAAAGTCCAGAAGCAGCTGCGGAATTCAATCAAACCTCCTTAAGGCAAGCCAAGGAACATTCCAATTAGTTTATAACGTCACTCGTCTGAGAATAAAAATTCCGGAGAGACAAGTGAAAATGAGAGCAGAATGAAAGGAGAGCAGCTTTACGCTGGCAGCAGAGCCCGGGCGGGGGCTGACACAGCGGCTTTTTACCACCGAAATGGGAAGTCAGAAGGGGGAAGCGTGGCCCTTGGCCAGGGGAGGGAGCAGAGGCCCAAAACTCCCTCTGGGGCCAGGCTGCTGCTGCCCTGCGGCCACTCCCCAGTACGGCCACACCTTCCTTTCACCGGGGAGCCCAGCATGAAACGTAAATTCTGGGATGAAATCACAAGCAATGACAAGCCCATGAAAAACTTGGAGCCGTTTAGCCCCTACTGCCATCCTCTGGGCCATGAAAAGATTAGCTGAAGGTATATAAATAACTAAAGCAGTGACCTGGGCTGTTCCCCGTGCAATGCAGCTCCCACGCCTTGGGGCTAGTCCTCAGCAGCTTCTCCAGGGATATTCCTGGCTCTGCGAGGATGCAGCCGCCTCTCCCACGCTGTGGAGGAGCCTGGGCACCTTCTGCTGGGGCGTGAGACCTCCCTGCTCTCCCTGGCTGGCAGCTGCGATGCTGAGAAGCAGCACAGCTCCCACCGGAGCGTTCCCTGATCCCAGCCCCAGCTCCAGCCCGGGCCACCCACACCGACCACACGGTCACTCCAGCCCCAGGGCTCATTCACACCCGTGGACACGTGAGTCACAACCTTTATTTCCAGCTTTTTCCCCGCGGAACAAGCTCATTCCCGTGGTTACAACTATTTACAGAGTGCTGGGACTGCAGCTGGTGGCCCCGGGGCAGAGCAGGGCACGTGGAGGTGGCAGCGGTGGCAGGACACGACGGCACGGAGACGACACGGGGCGGTGTGAGGGCCGGGCACGGAAAGGTCCCGTCCCTGCCCTGGCACAGGGGTGGGCAGCAGCTGAGGAACCGCGAGCCAGAGCAGCTCCCCAGGAGGAGCCGCTGGTGCGGGGGGCACGGTGGCAGACGGTGACATCATGCAGCAGTGACAGGCACAGGGCACGGTCCCCTGGGAGCTGCCAGCCCCGGAGGAGGTGAAGCCCTGGAGGTGGCAAAGCCGTGGCAGGAGACATCCCCTCCCAGAGCCGGCACCTGCTCCGGCAAGCTCAGCTGCTTCCTCAGGTCCCTTCCGCCTCCTCACAAAATCAGGGACGTGTAACCAACAGGAACAAGGCCGGTGCTGTTTCCATGGCAGCAGCGGATCCAGTCTTCATCCACAGTGGAGAGAAGCTCCAGGATGTCCCCTTTTTGGAAGCTCAGGTGCCCGTCGGCGGTGCCCGTGTGGTCACACAGCGCCCGAACTGCCCTGCACCACAACCGTCACCACAGACTCGCCCCCCCAGGGACCCCGGGGACCCTCAGAGGCTCCCACAGCACTCGGGGGGAGGGAACTGGGTAGAACAGGGATCTCTACAGGCAGAGGTGCCCCCTGAGGAGGGATCTGCACAAGGAGCCAACTGACAGAGCGGTCCTGCCAAGCAGCCCCCGGGTGTGAGAGCAGATGTGGGGACATCAGAGGGGGTGTGGGGGTATCGGGGTCAGGGCCAGCGAGGATGGGGAAGAGGGGAGCAGCCAAACACTGTCTGGGATGGCCACATGCCCTCCCTGCTCACTTGCACCGAGCTGTTCTGACCTGCCACAGCCAGGTCACTGCTGCCACATGCTTGCCCCAAACAAGCTGTCATGAATCCAGAAAGCACACAAGAAAATGCTCAAAATTGTCCCCAAAACGCCTGGGAAAAACAGCTGATCCCAGGTGGGCAGAGGCTCAGGTTCCCCCTGAGGGGAAGGGGATCCTCAGGGATGCAGTTATGGCTCAAGTGCGCAGCAGTGCCTTTCCCTAGAGAGACATGTGGGACCCCCAGGCCGTGTGTGAGAGCAGCCCCGGCTTTCCCCCCTCCAGAAAACCCCACCAGCAGCTCCCAGCCCTGCCCACTCCCGTGCCCTGGCTCACCTGCGGGCCTGGGGCAGGGCAGGCGTGCCCCTGTCCGGCTGCTCCGGGGCGCGGCTCCTGTCGGACGCCAGGCCCTTCACCACCCCGGCCAGGACGCGCGGGCTGGGGGACAGCCAGCGCGACGGTCGCCTGCCACAGAGCAAAGGGAGCCACAAGCTTGCCTGGCAGCTCTTCTTGCTGTTTATCTCAGACTGTTCTGGTGATCTGGGAGCTGACAAGGAGCCATCAAGCACCGCTGAGCCTCCCCACGGGCTCCCACTGCTCCACAGGACTGAACAATGCAATGGCAGCAGCACTTGGGACATGCACTAATCCCAAGGGCACTGACCCTGGACAAGGGGCAGTACGAGATCCCCACGAGGCCACCGTGGTGAGCCAGGCACAGAAACCCTTCCTCAGCACACACCTCTTCCCCCTCTGCCTGCCCAAGGTCTTACCTGGACCTGGCCAAGACGGCGTCAGGGCTGGGGGGGAAGCTCCTGGACGAGGGGTTGGTGGCCCCAAAGAGCCGGCCCAGCCAGCTGCCCTTGTCAGGACTAGGAGGACTGCCCATCTCTGGGCCAGAAGGTGCTGCCTGGTTCCTGTTAGCAGGAGGCTCTGGGGAAGCAGCCAGGAGATTCTTTCCAGCAGTGGGATCATTCAGCTTGGTGAGCGCTCTAGTTCCAGTGGGGAGGAAGAGATCTTCAGGGGAGGAGGTCCCTGAGGTGTCAGTGCTGCTGCTGGGCTTTGGGCCGGAGCATTCAGGGACAGCTTTGGTCTGAAGAAGCTGCAGCTCTGTGCCTCTGGGCTCACTCATGGAAGTTTGGGATTGTGCAGCCTGGCCCGGGCTGGGATCCCCTGCAGCCGCCCGCAGCTTTGTCCACCACACCGAGGGAAAGTTTTCCTTGCTAGGAGCAGTGTAAATCCTGCAGCTCTGGCTCAGCTGGCCCCACCAGCCACTGAGGCCAGCCCCAGTGCCCCCAGTGCCCTCCTCAGGCCCGTGACTCTCCGGGGGGCTGTCAGATCCCAGCAAGGTGCGGCTGAGCTGGTCGCCCCAGCGCAGCACGTGCTGGAAGGTTTGGTGCAGGGCAGCCCCCACCGGCGGTGTAGGGACCAGCCCACCCATGGTAGCTTGGGACTGGGCCCTTGCGCCCCCCACCCTGCCCAGAGCACCAGAAGGGGTCTCATCCTCCAGGCTGTCCCCGGCAGCACTGCTCTGGCCCTCCAGAGATGCAGCTCCCCGCACCGGGACGGGGCGACGGCCGGGAGACAGCGGTGACCCCAACCGGCGGGACAAGGGCCGGACATCCACGGAGAGGTGGTGGTGCTCAAAGAGCAAGTCCAGGTGGAAAGTCAGCACTGAGAGAGGTTGGATGAGCAGCAGCAGTTCGTCAGCAAGGTGGGGAAGAGGGCCTTGGCTCAGGGCAAAGAAGGCCGTGGGTGAGTAAAGCACAGAGATGACACCTGTGGGGACAGGGACAGGTGAGGCAGGTGGAGAATGCCCTGTCCTCGTCACATCTCCACCAAGAGCCAGCCAGGCTGTCCACGTCAGTCAGAGCACTCCGTGCTGAAGATGCACCATGGGAAATGATGCCATGATCCACCAGGGAAACTCCAGCCAAGCATGGTGTATCCCAACCCCAGAGTGGGATTATCAGCCTGGTAGGGACGAGGGGGCTTGGGGAGGGAGCTCCTGGGCACTGTGTCCTTACCTGGGCTCTTCTGCAGGTGAGATATCCACAACTCCAACTGTTTAATGCTAAACAAGACAAAGGGAACCCAAATTAGAGCCCCTGGGACAGTTCCAACCTGCCATGGCGGCGGGGCTGTCAGGGCCAATACTCACTTCAGAAGGCCGAGGATGAAGGCATGGAACTTCTGCCTGGTGCTGCTGAGGGGGGCCAGCCCGGCCACGTGCCAGCACAGGGAGTGCAGGGAGCGGGTGTTGGGGCCTGTGGGGTGCAGAGCACAGGCAGTTCCTGCCCAGGGCACACATCCCCCAGCCCGGGTTCTAACAGAGCTCCAGGCACCTGGACATGCCGCCAGCCTCACCCTCACCTGTCTTCACAGAGGCTTCCACCACACTCCAGGGGGAATTTTTCCGCTGGCCTGTGATAACGTCCTTCTGGAAGGGCTTCAGCCCGTCCTCCACCAAGGCGTAGAGCGCGGGGCAGAGGGTGTGCAGCAGCAGGTACCCCACGTCGGGGTTGAGCCGGCTGTCCCCCAGCTGGGCCTGAGGGAGGCACGAGAGGAGGGGAGGGAGGGGAAGGGCAGCACCTGACGCTGATCCTGCTGGGAGGGATGGGGGAATCCCACCCCAGGGACTCCCAAACCCCCTCCTGCCCAGCGCAGCCCAGCCCAGCCCAGCTCTCACCTTCTGCACCAGGTTCCGTGCGGTGCTGAAGTGGGCGATGACCTTGTCCACGGCAGAGCTGACGGCGACCAGCAGCGCTGGGGGCCGAGGAAATGGAGAGAAGGGTCAGCACGGAGGGACCCGCCGGGCACCGAGCGGCCCCGGACGCCACCACCGGACCCTGCAGCGCCCACGGTGACCGAGCTGCGCCGGAGCCGCAGGCGGGAGACCCTCGGGGGGGCTGCGGGGCAGCTGCACCCGCATCCTCCGGCTCGCAGGACCACCTGCGCTGCCTGTCCCTGCCTGCACTGTCCCTACGTGCCCTTCCCCTGCCCCAGCCCGGCGCTGCGGATGCCCAAGACCCCGACCCGGCCCAGGACGAGCCCCTCGCCCCCTCCCGACCCTGAGGGTCCCGCTGCCCCCTCCTCCCCTCCCGCCCCGTTCTGTCGCACTTCCTCGCCCCCCCGCCCGGCGGAGGCT
>WBMY01017846.1:164432-177389 GCA_013397315.1 Donacobius atricapilla
TCACAGGTCCCTGCCGTCCCCACGGGTGGCTCACAGGTCCCTGCTGTCCCCGCAGATGCCGCACTCCCGGAGGTACCGCTCGTCGGAGCGCAGCAGCCGCGGCAGTTACCACGAGCGCTACCGGAGCCGCAAGCACAAGCGGCGGCGGACGCGGTCCCGGTCCAGCAGCAGCGAGAGGGACCGGCGGCACCGGCGGGAGGACAGCTACCATGTCCGATCCCGGAGGTGAGTGGGGCTCGCGCCCGCCCTGTTGCACAGAATCACAGAGGTGTTGGCTCGGGAGGAGCCTCTGGGGTCACCTGGTGCAGGTGGCACAGGGACACATCCAGGTGTGTTTGGGATGTCTCCAGAGAGCGAGAGCCCGTGCTCGCCCTGGGCAGCTGTTGCAGTGCTGTGCCTCCCTCCGTGGGAAGAATTTCTTCCTTGTGTTGAGGTAGAACGTGGTGTGTTTTAGTTTATGGCCATTGCTCCGCATCCTGTTGCTGGGCACCACTGAAAAGAGTCTGGCATCATCCTGACACCTGCCTTGGAGATACTAATGTGCAGTAATGAGATTTCCTCTCAGTCTTCTCCAGACTAATGAGGCCCATCTCCCACAGTCTCTGCTTATTAAGAGAGATGCTCCAGTCCCTTAATCATGGCCTAGTCATCTGTACTCAGCCAGGTTCCATGTGACCTGGGCCTGCTCTGAGCTGTCACAGCCTGGGCAGTGCTTGTCACCAAACCCCCTCACTCCCACTTCCCTGTCCAGCCACCCAGGAGCTCCTCTGGCAGTGCCACTCCACCTCCTCAGCTGGGACAGGCCCCTTCACAGCAGTGCCTTCAGTGACCCAATGGTTGCTCTGTTTGACTCCCTACACACCCCACACTCCCAGTCAGACCAGTTTCCTTATTCGCTCAGCCCTGGTTTCTCACAGCAGAGTCTTAGTCCTTAAAAATCGTTTAATCTTGGTGCACTAACAAAGTAACAGCTCTAGCTGGTGCCTTCATGGAGGGGTCCTGAACAAAGGACATGCTGAGCTTTTATCCCTTCACAGTCTCAGTACAGGAAGATCTGGGGCCCTCAGCTCCAGGTGGCCCTCATTGTCCCTCACTTGGCTGGGACACATGTCCCTGTCCCCCTTGTTATGCAAAGGGTTGGCAGTTCATGGCTTCTTGCTTTGGGTTCCCACCCCCACTGTCCCTGGAGCTGCCAGCATTGAGTGTATCTCCTCTACTGTGCTTTTGTGAGCCACCTGGAGCACTGCAAAGTTTTGGTGTTCCCAGTGTAACAAGGACATGGAACGGTTGGAACAGGTCCAGAGGAGCCTGGGAAGTTGTTAAGAGGACTGGAACACCTTCCCTATGGAGACAGGCTGAGCGAATTGGGACTGGGAGAGTTTTCTAGCCTGGAGAAGAGAATGTTGTGTGAAGACATAAAATGCCTTCCAGTATTTAAAGAGGCCTTCGAGGAAGCTGCAGAGGGACCCTCCATGAGGAACTGTAGTGACAGGACAAGGAGTAATGGGTACAAATTGAAAGAGCGAGAATTTAGGCTAGACAATATGAAGAAAATCTTCCCTTGTGAGGGTGGTGAGACACTGGCACTCAGGTTGGATGTGGATACCCCAGCCCTGTCAGTGTTGAAGGCCAGGTTGGACAAGGTGATCTGGTCCAGTGAGAGGTGATGGCGATCTTCAAGCCCGTTCCACCCCCTCAAAATTCCCCTCCACATCCCCCTGCCCAGCTACGACGACCACTCTGCAGACCGGAGGGCCTATGACCGTCGTTACTGTGACAGCTACCGGCGCAACGACTACAGCCGCGAGCGGGGCGATGCCTACTACGAGCCTGAGTACCGACATTCCTACGAGTACCGGCGCTCCCGGGACCGCGAGGGCAGCTACCGGAGCTGCAAAAGCAGCCGGCGTAAGCACAGGCGGAGGCGGCGCCGCAGCCGGTCCTTTAGCCGCTCCTCATCGGTGAGTATCCTGCTGTGCCGTGCCTGCCCTGTAACCTTTCTCTCCCAGGTGCTGAGCTGGGTAAGTAGAAAACTCACTTTCTAACGCTCTCTTGGACTCGGCTTGAACTGTGTGTTAGAGACGTTTTGGTGCGGGGCGTTCCTGCCCACATCCCTGTGTGCTGTGGCCAGCGCTGCCCTGTGCCAGCTGGGCATGGGTGGCTCACACCCTCTCTCAGTGTTGCCTGCCCAGGTGGGAGGACAGGAGTGCCCCGTGAGGCTGGCAGGTCCCCAGGGTGCTGCTGCCTCTCCTCCTGTTTGGTGATGCTCATGGAGTGCTGTGTGGGAGCCCCAGGCAGGCAGGATTTATGCAAGGCTCGAACAGCCAGCGCTCAGCTGGTCCCAGTCCCAGAGAGCCTGTGACAGGTGACTTGCCCCTGTGGTCCCTGTCTCGGGCTGTGGCAGGAAGCCCCTGGCTCTGAGGGTTAGAACCTGCTCCAGAGAAGGATCCTCCTGGCTCTGAGGGTTAGAACCTGCTCCAGGAGCAGGATCCTCCTGGGTGGGCCCAGCTGATGTGGGGTGTCATGTGAGAGGCTTTGCAGAGGAGCAGAGCTTTCGCACCACTCAGCTCCGGTGGAGGCAGAACCATCCCAGGCTCTTCCTGGCAGCATCCCTGGCTTTCTCTTCTTGTCTGTTCGGCTGTTCACCTTCCACTTCTGTTAGACCCCAGACACGTTCTCTGCTCTGTGTGTGGAGCTCTCAGTGTTGTCTGGTCTGTTCTGGCTCTGTGTCCAGGGAGGGGATTGGGGGCTGGATTTGGGTCCCAAGTCTGCTGGCTGGTTGCTCCCAGGTATGGGAATACTTAGCTGAGGAACTGAAGGCAGGAATTTTCTCTTCTTTGGCATAAACCTCTTATCTGCCTCATCCCAGGCTGTCCATGTTCCCTGTTGGGTTCTGCTTCTCTTCTGGAAGTTAGTCCTTCCAGGATCAGCTTCTTTGGGGGAGGGTCTAGAAAGAAGTGTCCGTCTTTCCCCAGGCAGTCACTGCAAACTTCCGGTTTTGGATGGATCACTGTATCTAGAGCTGCTTTTCTGAAATCTTGGAATTCATCTTTCCCTGAGTGTCGGGGCTGGGGGAAGCTGTGTGGGCAGTTATTGGAGTGGGATGGGGGTGCCTGTGGGGGCAGCCTGGGCTTGTGCAGGACCTCCCGGCACCTGCCTCCTGCTGCCCTTGCTCTGCGGCGGCCCTGGGGCTGCCGGGAGCCCCTCCCGTGGCTTCTGGCCCTCAGCGTGCTCAGGCAGTCCCCAGACCCAAAGGCCAGTTCTGTTCCTCTCTGAGCCCCCGAGGGAGCGAGAGCAGCTGGCCTCTTCCATGCCCCTCAGCTCCCTCACTCTGACAGCTCTGCTGTCACACTGGTTCGGGTTGGGGCTGTTTGTAGGTTCTTTTTTTTCTTATTTTTTTCTTTTTTTTTCTTTTTCTTTTTTTTCCTTTTTTTGCTACAACAACAAGCAAACTGTTTTTTTCTTTTCTGAGCTAGTGTGTTGTATCTTGACATGTTCCCTTGCAATATCCCTATCGTTATATATTCCTCTGTGCCGTATGAATTGGCTGGGAATCTCCTCCTGCAACCCCTCCTCAAACAACCATGTGAATTTCCAAACCAACCAATGCGTGACGCTGGCTGCTGCGCTGGTTTGAAAATCTGATTGGTGAATGATGAATTCCCTGTCTGCCTGGGCCAGCAGCGGAGTCGACAGAGCAGCAGAAGGGCCAAGAGTGTGGAGGACGACGACGAGGGGCATCTGATCTATCGCGTCGGCGACTGGCTACAAGAAAGATGTACAGCCAAATCGTAACATAATTTAGCTCTCTAGTTAAGCTCCCATCGCAGTCGCAGATCTGTCTTATCTTTCTGTTTCATTTTATTTTCATTGTTTATTAAAGAGAAACCCTCTCCTTTTCCTTCCCCTTTTGTTAAAGCTACGTTTATATTGTGTATTGTTACTGAAGTGCCAGGGAATTAGGGCAGCTGCCTTGTGCAGCCGGTGTCAGCCTTCCGCTGCTCCGGTCTCTCCAGCTGTGTGCAGGTTAGGTGTTGCAATGCATTCTCCTCTGCCCTGTGTATCACTGCAGCCAGGTCCTGCTCCCTCTCTCAGCTCCTTCCCTCTCCTTCTCTCCCTCCCAGATGAGATTATCAGCACCTTGGGGGAAGGCACGTTTGGCAGAGTGGTGCAGTGCATGGATCACCGGAGGTATGTGGGAAGAGGAGAGACCACAGCTGGCAGCAGAGCCTTTTGAGTGTAACGTGGGAGCCTGGGGGCGAAAATCAGTCTCTTGGTTTCCAATATCCTCTGCTGCTCTGGGCTCTCACCCTCTTTGTGTTGCCCGTGTGCTGGGGAAGCTTCAGGGCTGTTTCGTAAGGAGGGAAAGGGCACAGCTTTTGTGGACACCCCTTAATAATAATCTGCTTGAGCAAGGGTGGGGAGGCTGGTCAGAAGGTCCCTTTTACCGGGTACAGCCCCTCTTACCCATTCAGAGCTCACCTTGTGTTTTCTTCCTGTTTCTCCAACAGGGGTGGAGCACGTGTTGCTCTGAAAATCATTAAAAACGTAGAGAAATACAAAGAGGCTGCTCGACTGGAAATCAACGTGCTGGAGAAAATCAATGAGAAGGATCCTGAGAACACGAAGTGAGTGTGCTCTTGGTGTTCAGCAGGAAGGGCCAGTTTCAGGGCTGGGGTGAAGATGGTGCTTGGTGTCGTGTGGTTGAATGTGATCCTAGATAGTTTTGGAGGCATTGTGGCTTGCTGTGGGATACAGACTGAGCAGGGAAAGGAGGAGCCTGACACAGGGGTGACAGAGCTGAGCGGTGCCTGCAGAGCTGTTCCCAACTGGAATGTTTCTGTCAGTCTCTGTGTCAGGATGTTTGACTGGTTTGACTACCACGGCCACATGTGCATCTCCTTCGAGCTACTAGGACTCAGCACCTTCGATTTCCTGAAGGATAACAACTACCTGCCTTACCCCATCCACCAAGTACGGCACATGGCCTTCCAGGTGTGCCAGGCTGTGAAGTGTAAGTGTTCCCTGCTGCTCTCCCCCTACTCTGGGCTGGCCTGGGGAGCTGAGTAAGGTTGCACTTCTGCAACTGGTGGCCCAGAGCAACAAGTTTTTGCTGTGGTTCTGCGTGTGAGCCTTTCTGCCCCTCTGGGAATCAATTCTCTTCATTTTCTGATGTTTGTGGGCTGGCAGTAGCTCAGAGCACTCCAGCATCCATGCCCTGCACCTTCTGGCGATCAATACAATAAATCTTTGTGCTTCTGCTAAAACATCATGGCCTGGGCTTTGCCTGGCTGTTCACACCCAGGTTGAAATGTGGGTTAAAAGGGTGCCAGTATGAGCAAACTGAACCAGTGATGGCTTTTTAGGGGGTGCAGCCTTGCACTGCTTCTGTCCCCTCACCCCAGCTCTCTTTGCTCCCTCAGTTCTGCACGACAATAAACTCACCCACACTGACCTCAAGCCGGAGAACATCCTCTTCGTGAACTCTGACTATGAACTCTCCTACAACCTGGAAAAGGTAACACACTGCCTCGACTTGGGTCTCCTCTTGGATTCTTGATGTCCCTGACCTTGTCAGAGGAGTCAGACACAGCCCCAGGAGATGTGGACTCCATGCAGTCCTTCAGGGCTTTGCATGACCTGCCAGTGCTCAGGCAGTGCTAAGTGAGCCGTGGTGACCCCAGGCGTAGCTGGCTGGTGGTGGGAGCTTGTTTGGGGCTGAGCTGTGGGGCTGCCGAAGCTTTCCCCTCTCGTGGTGCCCTCGGCTATGTAAGGAAGGGGCTGGAGCTCCCAGGTGATGGATCCATTCTCCCCCATGCAGAAGCGGGACGAGCGGAGCGTGAAGAACACGGCCATCAGGGTGGTGGACTTTGGCAGTGCCACGTTTGACCATGAGCATCACAGCACCATTGTTTCCACCAGGCACTACCGGGCCCCTGAAGTCATCCTGGGTAGGTGCCACTGGGTCTGTGCCAGGGCAGGTAGGCCCCTTAAGGGCACTGGGTGCTGCTCACTGCGCTGGGGAGTGTTGGGCTCCCAAATCACTCAGGAGCTTTCTGGGTGTGCCCTGGGAGATGGGAAGTGCTTTATTTAACAGCTCTGCAGTGCTGTTTCCTGGGAAGGCCATGGTTACCGCCCCGTCATTATTCTGGGTTTGTTCCACCTGGAGAAAAGGAGGTTCAGGGGGGACCCTCTCAATCTCCACAACTTCTTGATGGGGGTGGTTAGGCTCTGCTCCCAGGGAACAAGGGACAGGACAAGAAGAAATGGCCTCAAGTTATGCCAGGGTTGGGCATCAGGAGGATTTTTTTCCTGGAAAGGCTGGTCAGGCAGTGGAAGGGGCTGTCTAGGGAGGTTTGGAGTCCCCATTCCTGGAGGTGCCCAAAAAATGGCTCGATGTGGCACTCAGTGTCCTGGACTGGGTGACAAGGTGGAGATTGGTCACAGGTTGGAGTTGGTGATCTTGAAGGTCCTTTTCAACCTTGATTTCATGATTATCACCTAGTGGTTTGGCATTGCTGCCAGCTGGGCAGTATATTGCCAGCAGAGCACCAGGAGCCTGTCTGGAATAGGATGTGTTGTCTTCAGTTATTTATTTTTAAAAGAAAGGGATTTGGACTGTTGGGTTGTAACCAGACCATTTGTTTAAACCGCGTTGTTTTTCAGAGCTTGGCTGGAGCCAGCCCTGCGATGTGTGGAGTATTGGCTGCATCATCTTTGAGTATTATGTGGGTTTCACCCTTTTCCAGGTGAGAACTGTGTTGTGTGGGTACTTCCCAACTGGTGAGAGGATGCTGTCTGCTTCCCAGCACAGCCCAGAGGCCCCGGGACTGCTGGGTGTCCCTCCACAACTGCAGCACCTCAGGTGTTGGCCAGGAAGGGGTTCTTGGTGGGGGAATACCCAGGGCTGGAGGCAGCACCACTGGAATCTATTCCATGCCTTCCCTTTACATTTCTGTCTCCCAGACACATGACAACCGGGAACACCTGGCCATGATGGAGAGGATCTTGGGGCCAATTCCTTCTCGGATGGTCCGGAAGACAAGGTGAGCAAGGCAAGCTGGGCACTGCAGGTTTGCCAGCCCTCCTGCTTCATGGGCAGTGGTTCTCCCTGGGGGAGCCCACTTTGGAACTGCCTGCTGAGCCAGCCAGCTGTGTGCCACAGGGGCTGGCATCTCCCTGCTGCTGCTGTAGGGTGTGTCATGCTCAGGTGTAACCTGCTCCCACCTATTACTGTGACAGGAAACAGAAATATTTCTACCACGGCCGCCTGGACTGGGACGAGAACACCTCAGCTGGACGCTATGTCCGGGAGAACTGCAAACCACTGCGGGTAAGGCAGCTTGGCCCCTCCTCAGATTCTCCCTCTCGGCAAGCTTGGGCCAGCAGAAGGGTCAGACCAGTGTGGTTGAAGGGAGCCTTGGCTGTCCCAGGAATAGGAAGCTGCAGCAGCCTGAGTTTAATCTGAAGTGGAGGACAAGGAGGGCATGGAAAGTTCAGGAAGTGCCTGGGGAAGGGAGGGTGTGTGAAAATCTGTCAGTTCTGGATGGAGGAGCACAGAGTTCAGCTCCAGGCTGAGTGATGGGTCTGAACAAACCAGCCTTCCCCCAGCTTAGCCTGTGAGCCCAGGGAACACCCCAGGACAGGGTGTAGCCTCCTTGAGCCTCACCTTCCCCCTGCACCTGGCAGCGGTACCTGACCTCGGAGGCTGAGGACCATCACCGCCTGTTCGACCTCATCGAGAGCATGCTGGAGTACGAGCCGTCCAAGCGCGTCACCCTGGCCGAGGCCCTCAAGCACCCCTTCTTTGACATGCTGGGCATGGAGCCCAGCACAAAAATGTGGGACTCGAGCCGGGACATCAGCCGGTGACGCCACAGGTGCCAGCCAGCCCTCGGATTCTAGCCCCCGTGGAGGCCTGTGTGATTTCTATTCAGACACTTGGTGCTTTTTTTTATATACATGAGATGAACTTCCTGGACACGTTTGTAAAGCTGTTAATATGTGAGATACTGTAAATAGCCCAGATTCTCTGTCGGCCTCGGAGCACCACGGACCTGACCTGCTGTTGCTGCTGCCGTTCTCGTGAGGTGAGGGGGCCTTTGTGTCCGTGCTGTAAATACCTGTCGTCACGTGTTGCTTTGTCTCCTGTTCCTGCTCTCCTCGGTGTAAATACTCCAGGACTCGCAGCTCTCTGTAGCTTATCTGTTTCCTTGTAAGTTATGGAACTGGTGGGACTGCATGGGAATTATTTTTTGGATCAATGTCATAGCCCATTCCCACACCAGAGTTTTATAAGAATTTTGTACAGTCTTTGTGAAAAATAAATATGAAGTGAATAAAGCACCTGGTCTGGGTTTGGCCTGACAGCAGCTGCTTGGGGCAGTCCTCCTGTGCCCTTTGGGGGAAGGAGAGGAATAAAAGGAACTTTGTGGTCCAGCTCTAGCCACCTGCACCATTCCTCCCAAGCCTGGACTGAGTAGGAGCTGCTTTTGGCTGTCAGGGCTGCAGCTGGATGTGAGCAGATGCTGGTATAGGGAGCAGAAAACCAGAGGCTGGCCCTTTTTTCATGCCCTGGGTCCAGTGTTGAGGTGGGAGGCAGAGAAAGGACAGTGGGGCCCTTGGACAGCTGTTCTCTTACCTGAAGAAACCTCTCAGCCTTGGGGAGCACTGACTGCTGGTGGTGGCTGTTGGAAAAAGCATTGTCAGGAGCCCACATCCAGCTGCCCTTCACACACTCCAGGGCTGGCTGTGTCTTTGGCTCTTCCCAGCCCTGCAGGGAGGCTGGGCCTTGGTTTGGACTGTTCTCGGCATTGTTGGGCTGTGTCACAGCTGAGGGCATGGGGGAGAGTCTTGCTGGGGTGTGGGTGACAGACATGCTCTGCTTAACCCTTTTCTGTGGCACCATCAGGCTGTGCCACGCTCTCCTGGCCCTGGCAGGCTGTCGCCATGCAGAAGGGAAAGGAAACGTCTGGTTTCACCTGCAGTGAGTGTGGGGAGTGTCAGGAAGGGTGACACTGAGGGCTCTCCATGGGCCTGTGATCCCAACTCACTGAGCTTGGGCTGGGAGCCCTCACCTGCCTCCTGAGGCAGCAGGCTCAGATCTTGTCCCACTGCCTGTGTGCCCAGCCCTACACTGAGGCTGGAGAATTGAATTGACTGAGTCGTACCTCTGGTCTACAAGAAAATAACAAACTCACGCTGGTGTCCAAAACCCAAATCCATAGCTTCTACCTCTGGCAGGAGCAGCTCCAGGTGTGGGTTGAGGTGGGAGCTCACCTGTGGGATTCATGTGTCACTCTCAGTCTGTTCAGAGGCTAAAGAGTATTTTTAGCAGTCTGCTGAGCACTGGGAGCTGGGAAGGAACAGGGCAGGGACCGGGTGCGTGTGCTGCTCCCGGGATGCTGAGGAATCCCTGTCAATGTGCAGTCCACGGGCAGCTGGAGTGGATGGATTCGGAAATTCCTATAAATAACTGCTCCAGGAGACACAAGAGAAATTCCCCGAGTGCTGGTCGCGCCGCGAGTCCCTCGCTGGCCGTCGGGCCGGCTCGGTGACAGCTGCTGGAGTGGCCCCCGCGACCCTCTGGCTAACGCCTGCGGGGGGCTGCGCGGGCAGCAGGCGAACGGCACCGGGGCCGCCCGGTAAAGCAGAGAGCCGGAGCGGGGGTGGGAGGTGAGGTCCCGAGGGGACACGCAGGAGGAGCCGCTGTCCCGGCAGGGGGAAGCGGGGGGCGATGGGGCCCGTCCCGGCCGCCACCGTCGGGGCCTCCCGGCAGAGGAGCGGGGCCGGGGGGGAGGGGCAGAGGGACGCGCCGCACGTGACCCCGNCCGGACAACCCCTTCCAGGACCCCGCGGCGCTGCAGGGGCGGCCCGGCGCTGTGCTGGATGGCTACAACCCCTTCGAGAGCGACTCGGTGAGCGCCGGGGCCTCCCTCCCTGGAGACCGGGGCCTGCCCGTGCACCGGAGCTTCTTCCCGGGCCCCGGAACCCTCCCCGCTGCCGGCGCAATTTCACCTCTCTCGTCTTCCCCTGCAGCCACCGCCGCCGTTCCAGGCCCCTTCGGTAGCGCCGCCGCCCCCGGTACCGGCGGCCGCGCAGCCCCCGCGGAAGGCGAGTCCCACCGAGCCCCGCAACTACGGCTCCTACGGTTCGCAGGTACGGGGGGAGGCGCCGCCAGGCCGAGCGGGCCGGCGGGACTCGGGAGCCGGCGGGAGCCCAGGGTTTGTGTCCTCCCCTCCGCAGGCCTCGGCCGCCGCCGCCACGGCGGAGCTGCTGAAGCGGCAGGAGGAGCTCAACCGGAAAGCGGAGGAGCTGGACCGGCGGGAGCGGGAGCTGCAGAATGCGGCCCTCGGCGGTTCCCAGAGTGAGTGGCTGAGCGGCTGGGGAGGGACGAGACCCCTTCGGACCCCTCCTCGCTCCTCCTCACCCCCTTCCGTCCACAGCGAGGCTCAACAATTGGCCCCCGCTGCCGTCCTTCTGCCCGGTGAAGCCGTGCTTCTACCAGGACATCCCCGTGGAGATCCCTGCTGACTTCCAGAAGACCGTAACGACCATGTACTACCTCTGGATGGGTGAGTCTCCAGGGGAACCTCAGGCCAGACCTTGGGAGAAGGTGGAAGAATGAATGTCCTGTGCTGCTGCTCTGGGGAAATTGGGATGAACAGGTGGTCTTGGGGGTTGGGGAAGCCTGGCTCAGGCTCCTGAGCACTGTCCTCCCCCTCAGCCAGCACCATTGCTCTCTTCCTGAACTTCCTGTCCTCACTCGCCTGGTTCTGCGTGGACCCCTCGTCTGGTTCTGGGTTCGGCCTCTCCATCCTCTGGGCTCTGCTCTACACACCCTGTTCCTTCGTCTGCTGGTATCGGCCCATGTACAAAGCTTTCAGGTGTGTCCTGAGCCGTGTGCACCTGCTCCAGCTCCTGAGGGCCTCTGGCTCTGTGGGATGTGGTGGTTCCACCCCGAGCTCCCTGTTCCCCCTGTGTCTCCTGCTTTAAGGAAGGTTTGAGAGCTTTCTGTGGTCCAACCTTGCCCATCTCTTCCTTCCAGGAGCGACAGTTCCTTCAACTTCTTTGTCTTCTTCTTCGTCTTCTTTGCCCAGAACGTGATGTATGTGCTGCAGGCCATCGGCATCCCAAACTGGGGATTCAGGTGCGCCATGTGCTGACCCTGGAAAGCCAAGAGGTGGGTGGGGAAGAGGGAACCTGGGCGCAACAGCCTCTTGTTTTGCAGCGGCTGGATCCTGAGCCTGATAGCGCTGCGGACTAACACAGCCGTGGCTGTGATGATGATCCTGGTGTCCTTGTCCTTCACGGCAGTGGCTGTGTTGGGGATCATTATGCTGAAAAAGGTGGGTTAGGATCAAAGCCTGTGGCCCAGAGCCCTTCCTTTGCAGGAGGTTTGGGCTGTCACGGCCCCGTTTATGAGGGGCCTCTAGCCCGAGCCCTGACCCTCAGCCTGCCCCTGCTCTCCAGATCCACTCTCTGTACCGCCGGACGGGCGCCAGCTTCCAGAAGGCTCAGGAGGAGTTTGCCGCCGGGGTCTTCTCCAACCAGGCTGTGCGCACGGCCGCGGCCAATGCCGCTGCGGGCGCGGCCACCAACGCCTTCCGCGCGCCGTAGCCACGCGGGCACCCGGCCCTGCCTCCCTGCGCACGCGGGCTCTTCCCGAGGAAGAGGAACTCCCAGTTGCACTTTCACTGGATCCCCGTGCATCTGCATCAGCTGTCAGAGGCTGCCTCATCCCAGCTTGGAAGTGCTGGTGCCTGAATCGTCTGCTGCTCTTTAACCCCCTTTCCTCACGGACAGAGGCTGTTCTGGTTTGTGCTGGTCCCCTCCCCTCAGCAGACTGGGGGGAGCAGGGTGGGAAGTGCTGCGGCCGAGCCCTGAGCCTGCCATCGCCCTCCCTTCCAGCACCAGCTGCTGGGGGCAGGAGCCTCCTCCAGATGGCTGGAATGCTGCTTCCAGGGAATGGAGTGGTCACTTGCCTTCCTTGTGCTCTCCTGTTTCCCCACCTGGTGATGACACTTGTGTGCCCTGGGGTGTGGAGAGTCCCCTGCCCCCTGTATGCCCAGGGACCCCCATGCTCTGCCAAGAATGTCATCCCCCTCTTCTCCCTGGAGCTTGCTCCAGTGGGATGAGGATGGGGCTGGTGCTTTCCCCAGCGTGTCTTGTCCTTTTGTTCTGTCCCTTTCCCCATCCTCTCTCCAGGCCGGGGATGAGGAGAGCAGGGCAGGGACAGGCAGAGCTCAGGCAGCTGCTGCCTGTGGGGATCCTGCCTTTAGCCCATGTGGACCCCAAAGCCAGGCTGGGTTCCGAGGAGCAGCCCTGCTGTTTACATGGCTCCCCCTTGCCTACAGGGAGGGGTGAAGAGCTCCACCCGCTTCGAGGACTGTGACCCCTTGCTTCCCCCAGCACCCTTGAGCCAGGGCCTTCACCCTCCTCAGGGGCTGAGCCAGGCCCTGTGCGCAGCCCTGCGTACCCCTTACCTGCCCTCTGTCCCCTGTCCCGGTGTCCCTGGGGATCCCCAGGACAGGTCTCATGCATTCTGCTTCACCTCATCTCCTCTCGGATGCTCCCGGTTTGTCCCTGCAGCTCCGGGGCTGGCGGGAGGCTTTGTGCCTTCAGCTGTGGGGGCCGGTGCTCTCCCCGTCCCGCTGCGGCGAGGGCTCCTCTGGGGCTCCCCGCCTCCTTCGCTGCTCCCCGTGTGCTGTTCCCCGACTGCCTCCCGGTTTATTTAAGGAATAAATGAAGGTTCACTCTGTTCCTTTGCCATCTCCGTGCGCCGACCTGGGCTGGGGGTTGCGGCGGGGCCGGTGCGGGTGTCGCGGCTCCCGGGGGTGGTGCGGGTGGACTACAGCTCCCATCGTGCCGCACAGGGCCGGCCCCGGGCGGGCGCGGCCGAGCAGCCTCCGGCGTGTGGGACCGTCCCCGCAGCTCCCGGCGCTCCGCCGCCCGCCT
>WBMY01017846.1:182682-195735 GCA_013397315.1 Donacobius atricapilla
CTGGGCGGAACGGGGCGGGGCGGGCGGTCAGGTGACGGGTCACGGGGTGCCGGGTCCCGGTTTCCCGGTGGTAGCTCCGCGGGACGGGGCGGCCGGTGCTGTCGGGGCGTGGGGAGGCAGCAGGGGCAGGGACCGGGACCGCGACCGGGACCGCGACCGGGACCGCCTGCGCCTCTCGCCCAGTGTGGGGGGAAGCGACCCCGCGCCCACGCGGTTCTCCCGGTTCGCCATCGCAGAACCGGCGCGGGGGAAGGGCCGGGGCCAGGCCCGCCCAGAGTCGGTGCCGCTCCTGCACCGGGTGTGGGCGGGACGGGCTTCCCGGGCGCCCTTAAAGGCCAGGCCGGCGGCGGAGCCGGTGCTGCCGGGCCGGCTCCGGGCGCACCGGGAGCGGGGGGCCATGGGCGCCGTCGGTGCCCTGTTCTGGCGGCTGCTGGTGGTGCTGCTGGCCCTGCACCGGGCCGCAGGTGAGCGAGGGGGGCCCGGGGCTACGCGGTGGGTGGAGGGGACGGGGGTCCCCGGGCGGCCTGGGACACCCGATGGACCGGAATGGGAGGGAGAGGGAGAGGGAATACCTTGGGAGTCCGTGGTCGGGGATGCCCGGGAGTTGTCTGGGAGTCCGGAGGCAGTGTGGAGCTCGGTGCTCGGGAGGTGCCGAGGTGTGGAGCTCAGGGGGCAGTGGCGTCACCCCTGGGGCAGGTGGGAGAGCTGGCAGGGACACGTCCCTGAGGCTGCCCCCACCACCCTCCCGTGCCCTCCAGGCGCCCAGCCCTGCAGCCCCAAGTACTTTGGCCGTGATGCCATGGTCTGTGTCTGCAATGCCACGTACTGTGACATGCTGGACCCCCTGGTCCTGCCGGCCCCCGGCTCCTACGTCAAGTATGAGAGCAGCAAGGCTGGCAAGCGGCTGGAGCGGAGCGAGGGGAGATTCCAGNTGGGTCTGATGATGAGGACAGGTCCATCAGAACAGTGCCGTGGGTCTGCTGGAGCAGTGTTGTGGGTCTGAGGGCAGGGATGGGTCTGTCAGAGCAGTGTCCTGGGTCTGATGACAAGGACAGGACTGTCAGAGCAGCGTCCTGGGTCTGATGACAAGGACAGGACTGTCAGAGCAGTGTCCTGGGTCTGACAGTGCTCACTCCGCAGGGCTGTGCTCTGAGGCCTGCCTGCTCCACCGTTCCCACTGTGACTCCCCGCCGCTGCTCCGGGCCAGCTCGGTGGGGAAGAACAAGCTGCCGCCCTGCAAGAAGGTGCCACAGCAGCTGTCAAAGACAACCACTCGCTCCCTGGGGGATCTCAAGGGCTACTGGGGCACCCGCGGGCTGGTGGCCAGGTTCCTGCAGAGACCCAAGCGCAGCCTGGCAGCTGGCACGGAGGTGTCTGGGCACAGCTTCCATGGGCACAAACAGGTGGGTTCTGGAAGCCACTCCTTCCCAGAGAACTTCCCTCCATGCTCTCCCTGCCTTCTGTCCCCAGCAGCACCTCCACCCTGGCCCTTCCATGGTTTCCACACTCCCATTGTGTTGGCACCCTGGCTTCAGGCAGAGCGTTCTTCCTGCACCACTGTCCTTGCCCAGCCCTTCCTGGGGGGCAGCTCCTTTTCCTTGATCCCCGCTGGAACCACGGGTGGGAAAATCATGCCTGTTGCAACGGCTTTGGCTTTGCCCCTGAGTCACTGCACCAGGAGGAAGTTGCTGGGACATCCCGGCAACTCAGCTTTACGGGACACTGGAGTCCTTGCGCAGCCTGGGAGGCCTTGACGGGAACAAGCCTGTCCCAAATGCCAGTGTGGGCGCGTGATGCACGCCTCTGCCATCCCTGTCACCTCTCCCCTCCTGCCCCATGTGCCGCCTGGCTGCACTGGAGCGTAGAGGGTTGAGAACAGGGGGGTGAGTGCAGGAGGGTGCCATGGGCAGGGGTGTCATGGGCAGGGCTGCCATCCCTGTGGCTGCAGCCTGTCCCCATGGGTCGCAGGTTCCCTGGAGTGCCTGGCCAGGCGCAGAGCGGCCCCACGAAGGAATCCACCTGCAGAGCTGCGGGGACCTGAGCTCCACCTCGTCGCTGCGCCGGCTCCTGTCCACGCGCCGGCTGGAGCGCAGCCGCCCCCGGAGCCTCAGCGGGGCCTGCAAGGAGAGCGCGCTCTGAGGGCACAGCCTCTGCAGGGACCCCGGTGTGGAGAGGGAGTCCCACTCTGGACTCAGCCCTGGACATTGCTCAGATATTGCTGTTGCCCTGGTGGGGCTGGGGCCCTGTGCTGCTGCCCCGGGGGCTCGGCTGGGCCCCTTGCCCAAGCGGGGCTGGGGTGAGGGGCTGGTCCCCTGGGGTGCCTGCTGGGGGGCCGGGACGGCCGTGCCTGTCCCCTGCCTGTCTGGGATGGTGATGCCTGTTCCTTGCCCTGTCCCTTGTTCTGGACATGCCTGTCCCTTGCCCTGGCCCTTGTGCCAGCTGTGCCTATTCCCTGGGATGGCCACGCCTGTCCCCTGCCCTGTCCCATGTTCTGGCTGTGCCTGACCCACACACTGGCCATACCCTGTCCCCTGTGCCAGCCGTGCCTGTACCCTGTGCCGGCCATGCCTGTGCCCTGTGCCAGCCGTGCCTGTCACCTGCCCTGGCCATGCTGTCCCTTGCCCTTTCCCTTATGGCTGGCTATGCTGGCTTGATCCCCGGTCCCTTGTGCCAGCCATGCCTGTCCTCTGCCCCATCCCCTCCACTGGCCGTGCCTGTCTTCTGCCTTGTTCTTTTAGCTGGCTATGCTGGCTTGNGCCGCTCCTGCACCGGGTGTGGGCGGGACGGGCTTCCCGGGCGCCCTTAAAGGCCAGGCCGGCGGCGGAGCCGGTGCTGCCGGGCCGGCTCCGGGCGCACCGGGAGCGGGGGGCCATGGGCGCCGTCGGTGCCCTGTTCTGGCGGCTGCTGGTGGTGCTGCTGGCCCTGCACCGGGCCGCAGGTGAGCGAGGGGGGCCCGGGGCTACGCGGTGGGTGGAGGGGACGGGGGTCCCCGGGCGGCCTGGGACACCCGATGGACCGGAATGGGAGGGAGAGGGAGAGGGAATACCTTGGGAGTCCGTGGTCGGGGATGCCCGGGAGTTGTCTGGGAGTCCGGAGGCAGTGTGGAGCTCGGTGCTCGGGAGGTGCCGAGGTGTGGAGCTCAGGGGGCAGTGGCGTCACCCCTGGGGCAGGTGGGAGAGCTGGCAGGGACACGTCCCTGAGGCTGCCCCCACCACCCTCCCGTGCCCTCCAGGCGCCCAGCCCTGCAGCCCCAAGTACTTTGGCCGTGATGCCATGGTCTGTGTCTGCAATGCCACGTACTGTGACATGCTGGACCCCCTGGTCCTGCCGGCCCCCGGCTCCTACGTCAAGTATGAGAGCAGCAAGGCTGGCAAGCGGCTGGAGCGGAGCGAGGGGAGATTCCAGCGCAGACTCTGTGCCCCAGGTACTGCCACAGGTGGCAGGGATGGGATGGACCCAGCTGCAACCCACCATCACACTGAGCTCCCCTCCCTGCAGACGTTGTCCTCACCCTGGACACAACGCAGCGGTTCCAGAGGGTGAAGGGTTTTGGTGGCTCCATCACCGACGCGGCCGCCATCAACATCTTATCCCTGCCGGAAAGAGCACAGGATCACCTGCTGCGCTCGTACTTCTCTGAGGAAGGTAGGATGTTGGGGAGACAGGCGGGATAGTGACAGGGACTATGGGTGCGGGCACATCTTGGACGCCTCATGTCCCACTGTGCCTGGCAGGGCTGGAGTACAACCTCATCCGGCTCCCCATGGCCAGCTGTGACTTCTCCCTCCATGCCTACACCTATGATGACGTCCCCTACGACTACGAGCTCACCCACTTCAGCCTGCGAGACGAGGACACGAAGCTGAAGGCGAGCGGTGGGAGGGAGCAGGATAGGGTGGAGGGTCACAGGGGCCAAGCTGAGTCGGCCCCTCCACCTCCCCCTGCAGATCCCCCTCCTTCACCGAGCCTCGGCCATGAGCAAGCGGCCGCTGTCGCTGTATGCCAGCCCCTGGACCTCCCCCACCTGGCTGAAGACCAGCGAGTCCTATGTGGGGAAGGGGACGCTGAAGGGGCAGGCAGGGGACAGGTACCACAAGACCTGGGCCAACTACTTTGTACGGTGAGGAGCAGCTGGGCTGAGGGACCGGGGCGATACCTGGGAGGCTCTCAGTGGTGGCACTGGGGACTCCCCACGGCTCACCCCTTCTCCCCACACCAGGTTCCTGGATGAATACGCCAAGCACAATGTGACCTTCTGGGCCGNCCCGGCAACTCAGCTTTACGGGACACTGGAGTCCTTGCGCAGCCTGGGAGGCCTTGACGGGAACAAGCCTGTCCCAAATGCCAGTGTGGGCGCGTGATGCACGCCTCTGCCATCCCTGTCACCTCTCCCCTCCTGCCCCATGTGCCGCCTGGCTGCACTGGAGCGTAGAGGGTTGAGAACAGGGGGGTGAGTGCAGGAGGGTGCCATGGGCAGGGGTGTCATGGGCAGGGCTGCCATCCCTGTGGCTGCAGCCTGTCCCCATGGGTCGCAGGTTCCCTGGAGTGCCTGGCCAGGCGCAGAGCGGCCCCACGAAGGAATCCACCTGCAGAGCTGCGGGGACCTGAGCTCCACCTCGTCGCTGCGCCGGCTCCTGTCCACGCGCCGGCTGGAGCGCAGCCGCCCCCGGAGCCTCAGCGGGGCCTGCAAGGAGAGCGCGCTCTGAGGGCACAGCCTCTGCAGGGACCCCGGTGTGGAGAGGGAGTCCCACTCTGGACTCAGCCCTGGACATTGCTCAGATATTGCTGTTGCCCTGGTGGGGCTGGGGCCCTGTGCTGCTGCCCCGGGGGCTCGGCTGGGCCCCTTGCCCAAGCGGGGCTGGGGTGAGGGGCTGGTCCCCTGGGGTGCCTGCTGGGGGGCCGGGACGGCCGTGCCTGTCCCCTGCCTGTCTGGGATGGTGATGCCTGTTCCTTGCCCTGTCCCTTGTTCTGGACATGCCTGTCCCTTGCCCTGGCCCTTGTGCCAGCTGTGCCTATTCCCTGGGATGGCCACGCCTGTCCCCTGCCCTGTCCCATGTTCTGGCTGTGCCTGACCCACACACTGGCCATACCCTGTCCCCTGTGCCAGCCGTGCCTGTACCCTGTGCCGGCCATGCCTGTGCCCTGTGCCAGCCGTGCCTGTCACCTGCCCTGGCCATGCTGTCCCTTGCCCTTTCCCTTATGGCTGGCTATGCTGGCTTGATCCCCGGTCCCTTGTGCCAGCCATGCCTGTCCTCTGCCCCATCCCCTCCACTGGCCGTGCCTGTCTTCTGCCTTGTTCTTTTAGCTGGCTATGCTGGCTTGATCCTCGGTCCCCTGTGCCAGCCATGCCTGTACGCCAGGACGACCTTGCCTGTTCTCTGATCTGACCCTTGTGCTGGCCTGGTCCCTGGCCTCCTGTGCCAGTGTGCCCGCACCCCGCAACTGCCATGCCTGTCCCTTGCCCGTCCCCTGAGCTGGCCGTGCCTGTCTCCTCTCCAGCCCCGTCCGGTGCCGATGCCGGTGCTCCGCGCTGGCCGTGCCTCCCCGCCCGGCTGCGCCCGGGCCGCGCTGCGGGGCCGGTCCCGCGGCCACTGCCCCTCGCTAGAGACCGAATAAAGGTGGTCGCCACCGCCCACGGGGCCGGTGTCACGGGGCGGGCTGGGCGGAACGGGGCGGGGCGGGCGGTCAGCTGACGGGTCACGGGGTGCCGGGTCCCGGTTTCCCGGTGGTAGCTCCGCGGGACGGGGCGGCCGGTGCTGTCGGGGCGTGGGGAGGCAGCAGGGGCAGGGACCGGGACCGCGACCGGGACCGCGACCGGGACCGCCTGCGCCTCTCGCCCAGTGTGGGGGGAAGCGACCCCGCGCCCACGCGGTTCTCCCGGTTCGCCATCGCAGAACCGGCGCGGGGGAAGGGCCGGGGCCAGGCCCGCCCAGAGTCGGTGCCGCTCCTGCACCGGGTGTGGGCGGGACGGGCTTCCCGGGCGCCCTTAAAGGCCAGGCCGGCGGCGGAGCCGGTGCTGCCGGGCCGGCTCCGGGCGCACCGGGAGCGGGGGGCCATGGGCGCCGTCGGTGCCCTGTTCTGGCGGCTGCTGGTGGTGCTGCTGGCCCTGCACCGGGCCGCAGGTGAGCGAGGGGGGCCCGGGGCTACGCGGTGGGTGGAGGGGACGGGGGTCCCCGGGCGGCCTGGGACACCCGATGGACCGGAATGGGAGGGAGAGGGAGAGGGAATACCTTGGGAGTCCGTGGTCGGGGATGCCCGGGAGTTGTCTGGGAGTCCGGAGGCAGTGTGGAGCTCGGTGCTCGGGAGGTGCCGAGGTGTGGAGCTCAGGGGGCAGTGGCGTCACCCCTGGGGCAGGTGGGAGAGCTGGCAGGGACACGTCCCTGAGGCTGCCCCCACCACCCTCCCGTGCCCTCCAGGCGCCCAGCCCTGCAGCCCCAAGTACTTTGGCCGTGATGCCATGGTCTGTGTCTGCAATGCCACGTACTGTGACATGCTGGACCCCCTGGTCCTGCCGGCCCCCGGCTCCTACGTCAAGTATGAGAGCAGCAAGGCTGGCAAGCGGCTGGAGCGGAGCGAGGGGAGATTCCAGCGCAGACTCTGTGCCCCAGGTACTGCCACAGGTGGCAGGGATGGGATGGACCCAGCTGCAACCCACCATCACACTGAGCTCCCCTCCCTGCAGACGTTGTCCTCACCCTGGACACAACGCAGCGGTTCCAGAGGGTGAAGGGTTTTGGTGGCTCCATCACCGACGCGGCCGCCATCAACATCTTATCCCTGCCGGAAAGAGCACAGGATCACCTGCTGCGCTCGTACTTCTCTGAGGAAGGTAGGATGTTGGGGAGACAGGCGGGATAGTGACAGGGACTATGGGTGCGGGCACATCTTGGACGCCTCATGTCCCACTGTGCCTGGCAGGGCTGGAGTACAACCTCATCCGGCTCCCCATGGCCAGCTGTGACTTCTCCCTCCATGCCTACACCTATGATGACGTCCCCTACGACTACGAGCTCACCCACTTCAGCCTGCGAGACGAGGACACGAAGCTGAAGGCGAGCGGTGGGAGGGAGCAGGATAGGGTGGAGGGTCACAGGGGCCAAGCTGAGTCGGCCCCTCCACCTCCCCCTGCAGATCCCCCTCCTTCACCGAGCCTCGGCCATGAGCAAGCGGCCGCTGTCGCTGTATGCCAGCCCCTGGACCTCCCCCACCTGGCTGAAGACCAGCGAGTCCTATGTGGGGAAGGGGACGCTGAAGGGGCAGGCAGGGGACAGGTACCACAAGACCTGGGCCAACTACTTTGTACGGTGAGGAGCAGCTGGGCTGAGGGACCGGGGCGATACCTGGGAGGCTCTCAGTGGTGGCACTGGGGACTCCCCACGGCTCACCCCTTCTCCCCACACCAGGTTCCTGGATGAATACGCCAAGCACAATGTGACCTTCTGGGCCGTGACAGCAGAGAACGAGCCCACGGCTGGGCTGATTAACAACTACCCCTTCCAGTGCCTGGGCTTCACAGCTGAGCAGCAGCGGGACTTCATCGCTCAAGACCTGGGCCCAGCGCTGGCCAACAGCTCCCACCGCCACGTCCAGCTCATCATCCTGGATGACAACCGGCTCCACCTGCCGCACTGGGCCAGAGTGGTGAGTGTGGGGGATGATGTTCCATCATGGTGACCCATGGCAGAGCCCCAGTGCCTGTGTGGGGCTTGGGTGCTCCATCCTGTGCAGGGCTGGGCCTCTGGCTCTTCCCCATGGGACTGACTCTTGTCCCTGCCAGGTGCTGGAGGATGAAAAGGCAGCTCGCTATGTCCATGGCATCGGCATCCACTGGTACCTGGACTTCATCGGTCCCATACAGGACACCGTGTTGCCCACTCATGAGCTCTTCCCTGATTACTTTATCCTGGCCACAGAGGCATGCATTGGGGCCCATTTCTGGGAGCGGGATGTGATCCTGGGCTGCTGGGAGCGTGGGAACCAGTACAGCCACAGCATCCTGATGGTGAGGCCCCTGTGTCTCCCTGGGCGCTGGGAAGGGTTGTTGGTGTTGGGCAGGTATCTGAGCTTCCTATTGCAGAATCTGAACCACTTTGTGGCCGGCTGGACTGACTGGAATCTGGCCCTGGATCTGGAGGGGGGCCCCAACTGGGTCAAGAACTATGTGGACAGCCCCATCATTGTGGACAGCAGCGAAGGCATCTTCTACAAACAGCCCATGTTCTACCACATGGGGCACTTCAGGTGGGTTGGAGCCCACAACACGTGCAAAGCTGCCTGGGCTGCAGCAGTAGCTTGTCCTGAGAGGAGCAAGGCAAATCTGGCTGGAGAGGAGCTCTCCTGGGATCTGGCTCCCACCCTGAGGCTATTTCTCATTTGTCTGCTCAGTAAATTCATCCCTGAGGGCTCCCAGCGCGTGGGGCTCATTGCCTCCAGAGAGTCCAAGAAGACAATGCTGGAGTACACGGCTTTCCTGCGCCCCGACGGGGCTGTGGTCGTGGTGGTTCTGAACCGGTGGGTGATGCAGCCCGGCCCTCCTGTGTGGAACCCCATCCCCCTGGGCCCTGTGCAGGTGTTGTAGGTCTGACCCCCCTGCTCTTGCCCTGCAGGTCCCTACAGGACATCACCTTCGGGCTGGCGGACACCGTTGGCCTCATTGCGGCCGTGGCTCCGGCCAACTCCATCCAGACCTACCTGTGGCAGCGGCAGTGATGGGGCCGAGACGCCCATGGCCAGCCAGGGGCTGGCCATAGCCAGGCCGGACGTGCAGCCCCAGCTGCCCGCGGGCTCGGGCCGGGGCGTGCGGGGACGCCGCTCCCCGGGGCCGCGGCGGAGCCGGAGTGGGCCGGGCCGGGCCGGGGATGCCGTGCGTGTGCAGGAGGGCCGGGGGCACCGGTGCCCCTCAGGGTGGAGACCCCACAGGCTGCAAGTGCTGTGTTCTGCTGCTCCGACATTAAACACGGATGCTGCCTTGATGTCTGCGGCTGGAAGAGAAATGTCTGGGTCCCTCCCCCGCTCCTGGGCACTGTGGCTGGGTGCCACCCCGGCATGGAGCCTGCTGAAGTCTGGCGAGCAGCACAGAGCACCCGGAGCATCGTGGGGCAGCCCTTCTCCCTGCCCACCCCCTGCCCTCTGCCCACCTCGGCTCCCCGCGGGGCTCACCCTGCTGAGAAATGCTCCAAGCACGAGCCTTCTCCCAGTTCCAAGCGTGCACTGCCTTGCTCCGGCTGAGCAGAGGCCGGATGTGCTCCTGCTGCCTTTGGGGACAGGTTTTAGGACCTACCAAGTGTCTCAGGATTCACCCTGAATGCAGATGCTCTGGGTGCTGCATCAGAAGCAGGGACAAAGCACTTGGACACCCTCCCTTGATGGAAGGGCTGAGCAGGGATTGCAGCCAAGCTTTAGCTTTTTGTGCTTTTCCCGCCAATCTGGAGCCACTTGCAGCCTGATGTGAGACCAGGGGCTGTGTGGGTCATATCTCTCCCAGACCACAGCCCCTGAGGCTGGGGCTGGAGGCAGGGCGAGCTTCAGGAGCATCGCAGCATGGGGTCTCAGGGTCCCAGCCAGCTCTGGCTGAGGTCAGGACAGTGCCAGCTGCTCCTGGGACTTTTCTGGGACAGGGAGGCTGGTCAGGCTGCAGCAACCCTGCCTGGAGCCTGCTGCTTCCCATGGGGGCTGAGCTGAGGGGTCCCCACTGTGGTGAGGAGGGTGGGGGGTACACCAGGGGCTCAGCAGCCACCACAGATCTGGGGTGGCTTTAGCAAGCGGGGACAGGATGGGGAATGGGTGCTGAGTGTGGGCGCACCCAGGAAGGAGGGAGGGAGCTGGCAGGGTGTGAGAGCAGGAGATTAGGGCAGGGAGGTCATAATTTCAGGGTAAGGAGGGCGTCGGGGCCCCTGTGCTGATCCGTGCAGGCGGGATGTGCCCGGGGGTGCTGTCAGGACTGACAGCCCCAATGCTGCGTGGGCTGGGCACAGCCCAGGCGTGGCCAGTGAGTGACAGTGTCACCCTGGGACACTGGCACGCCACGGAGCCACAGGGGTTCCGCTCCTGGGACCCCGCAGCTCCAAGGGGTTCCGCCTGCGTCCTGGGGAGAGCACTCTGCTCCTGCCCCGAGGCTGTTAGTGTTTGTCCACAAGAGGGAAATGTTTCTTCAGGATCATAACTGCAGCAAGCCCCATGCCCATCGCCCTGCTCCCAGCATCCCACTCCCGGTGCAGGGCTGCTTCCCCACCTGTTCCTTACTTACCTCCCCTGGTGCTAACGGCTGGTGGCCGGATGCTGAATCACTCCGGTCCACGTGCTCTTGTCCCTGCGCTCGGCTCAGTGCTGAAGGACCGACTGGCTCTGGGATAAACGTAGCGGGGGCGAATCCTCCGACGTCGCTGGGCTTGGCTCGGCTCATTAATTCTTGTGCAAAGCCTTGGCTTGTTTGGGGCTTACAGTGACTGGGGACTACTGGGGCCCCACAGCAGCTGGCCTGGAGCCAGTGATCACCCTGAGGACTGTCCCCACGTGCTGTGAGCCGGGGTCCCACTGCTGGCAAGGAGTTGCTGTGGTGCCACACTGCGGCTCTTTGGTATCAGTGGTTTACAGTCATAATCCCCAGAAAGGTGACTCAGCCCAGCTCCATGTCCCTGGGTCTCCATCCACACTGTCCTGGCTTAGGGACAAAATTCACCCCCTGGCTCTTCTGATGGCTCCTTTGACCCCATGTCCGTGACCCCATCCTGGAACAAACCCACCTGTGCACTGCAAAGGCCGGTCACACGATGCCACGAGGCCCCTGCGACCCCCAGGAGTTCCCCGTATTTGGAGATTGGCTTCAAGAAGTGTCTGTGGGGGCTTGATGGGGCTGCCGGGTATCTGCCATGCCAGCAGCTCTAGGCAAGGCATTGCCCGGCCCCTGGGTCTCACTTTTCCTGCTCAGCAGGACATTCTTATCAGCTGGTATTGATAAGGATAAGCTCCAGCAGCCTCCGCAGTGTTTTGCTTCCAGGAGCTGTGGGACCTGAGAGAGTTGGGGGGCTGTGGCTGATGGGGAGCAGGAAGAACTGGACCGTGGAATGGGAAAGGGTGAGCAGGGTCATGCTGGGAGGCTGGAAGCGAGCTTGGAGGTGGCTGCCTTAGGAGCTATTAAGCCCGCCCCAAAACTGGGGCTCATTAGCCTGGGTGTAGTAGTCTGGTCACACCTTAATCCCACTTGGAAGTGGGAGATCCACAGANCTTCATCGGTCCCATACAGGACACCGTGTTGCCCACTCATGAGCTCTTCCCTGATTACTTTATCCTGGCCACAGAGGCATGCATTGGGGCCCATTTCTGGGAGCGGGATGTGATCCTGGGCTGCTGGGAGCGTGGGAACCAGTACAGCCACAGCATCCTGATGGTGAGGCCCCTGTGTCTCCCTGGGCGCTGGGAAGGGTTGTTGGTGTTGGGCAGGTATCTGAGCTTCCTATTGCAGAATCTGAACCACTTTGTGGCCGGCTGGACTGACTGGAATCTGGCCCTGGATCTGGAGGGGGGCCCCAACTGGGTCAAGAACTATGTGGACAGCCCCATCATTGTGGACAGCAGCGAAGGCATCTTCTACAAACAGCCCATGTTCTACCACATGGGGCACTTCAGGTGGGTTGGAGCCCACAACACGTGCAAAGCTGCCTGGGCTGCAGCAGTAGCTTGTCCTGAGAGGAGCAAGGCAAATCTGGCTGGAGAGGAGCTCTCCTGGGATCTGGCTCCCACCCTGAGGCTATTTCTCATTTGTCTGCTCAGTAAATTCATCCCTGAGGGCTCCCAGCGCGTGGGGCTCATTGCCTCCAGAGAGTCCAAGAAGACAATGCTGGAGTACACGGCTTTCCTGCGCCCCGACGGGGCTGTGGTCGTGGTGGTTCTGAACCGGTGGGTGATGCAGCCCGGCCCTCCTGTGTGGAACCCCATCCCCCTGGGCCCTGTGCAGGTGTTGTAGGTCTGACCCCCCTGCTCTTGCCCTGCAGGTCCCTACAGGACATCACCTTCGGGCTGGCGGACACCGTTGGCCTCATTGCGGCCGTGGCTCCGGCCAACTCCATCCAGACCTACCTGTGGCAGCGGCAGTGATGGGGCCGAGACGCCCATGGCCAGCCAGGGGCTGGCCATAGCCAGGCCGGACGTGCAGCCCCAGCTGCCCGCGGGCTCGGGCCGGGGCGTGCGGGGACGCCGCTCCCCGGGGCCGCGGCGGAGCCGGAGNCCTTCGGGCTGGCGGACACCGTTGGCCTCATTGCGGCCGTGGCTCCGGCCAACTCCATCCAGACCTACCTGTGGCAGCGGCAGTGATGGGGCCGAGACGCCCATGGCCAGCCAGGGGCTGGCCATAGCCAGGCCGGACGTGCAGCCCCAGCTGCCCGCGGGCTCGGGCCGGGGCGTGCGGGGACGCCGCTCCCCGGGGCCGCGGCGGAGCCGGAGTGGGCCGGGCCGGGCCGGGGATGCCGTGCGTGTGCAGGAGGGCCGGGGGCACCGGTGCCCCTCAGGGTGGAGACCCCACAGGCTGCAAGTGCTGTGTTCTGCTGCTCCGACATTAAACACGGATGCTGCCTTGATGTCTGCGGCTGGAAGAGAAATGTCTGGGTCCCTCCCCCGCTCCTGGGCACTGTGGCTGGGTGCCACCCCGGCATGGAGCCTGCTGGAGTCTGGCGAGCAGCACAGAGCACCCGGAGCATCGTGGGGCAGCCCTTCTCCCTGCCCACCCCCTGCCCTCTGCCCACCTCGGCTCCCCGCGGGGCTCACCCTGCTGAGAAATGCTCCAAGCACGAGCCTTCTCCCAGTTCCAAGCGTGCACTGCCTTGCTCCGGCTGAGCAGAGGCCGGATGTGCTCCTGCTGCCTTTGGGGACAGGTTTTAGGACCTACCAAGTGTCTCAGGATTCACCCTGAATGCAGATGCTCTGGGTGCTGCATCAGAAGCAGGGACAAAGCACTTGGACACCCTCCCTTGATGGAAGGGCTGAGCAGGGATTGCAGCCAAGCTTTAGCTTTCTGTGCTTTTCCCGCCAATCTGGAGCCACTTGCAGCCTGATGTGAGA
>WBMY01017846.1:200046-212117 GCA_013397315.1 Donacobius atricapilla
TGGCGGGGCTCTTCACGCCCCCCCAGGCTCCCACCATCGCCTTCACAGCTGCACAGCAGCGGGACTTCATCGCCCAGGACCTGGGCCCCGCGCTGGCCCACAGCCCCCACCGCACACTTCTCCTCATGCTCGACGACCAGCGCATCCACCTCCCACACTGGGCCAAAGTGGTGAAGAGCAGCGCTGCTTCCTTCCCCTCCGTCTCACGCCCCAGCCCCAGGCTTTGTTGGAAAGGGAGCCAGCAGCCTCTCCCAGCCCTAGAGAGTGGGAGCAAACCGGGTCTGCCAGAGTGGGAGCCGGAGCCGGCTCCTTCCAGAGTAGCCGCCTCCGCGTGTGCCCGGTGGGAGTGAGGACAGGAGGTGGCACCCACATCCTGGATCCCTGGATCCTGGCAGTGCTGCTGGACACCAGCACCTTTTCTGGGCAAAGTTTTGGCTGATTTGGTTTCCCCGCATGATGGTGCAAGGGCTGTTTGGGGGAATTGCCTTAAACGAGGAGAAGAGAAAGTAAAATGTGCTCCTGCCCCCGTTTCAAGCCAGGCAGAATGCCCCTCCTTTGCCTCCAACCACAGCATGGCTGCAGGACTGGACCAGCTCAGGGGGATGTGGAGGGAGGAGCAGGCAGCAGCAGAGCCAGGTGGGGGGCAAGGGGCCCACCAAGGGGCAAACCTGTGCCCGACCCCCTTGGTACTGCACCCAGCAAGGTGCCAAAGCCGTGTTGGGGCACCAGATCCATGCTAGGGTGCTGCTCAAAGGGTACAGTGCTGCAGGGAGGGGGCTGCAGGTGGGGTGGGCTGTGGTGCCCATGGGAGGGGACAAGAGGTGGCCCTGAAAGACCACACTGGCACATGGAGGACACATCCATGTGTCCATCCCTGCAGGCTTCAGGCATGGATGGCCTCAGTGTGAGGCATCTCCTTTGCTCCCTAGGTCCTAGGAAATGCCACAGCTGCCCGTTACGTGGCTGGCCTGGCCATCCACTGGTACCTGGATGCCATCGTCCCACCTGGCTGCAGCCTGGAGGCCACCCACAAGCTCTTCCCTGACCATTTCCTCCTCTACACGGAGGCCTGCACTGGCTTCTTCATGTTCCGCTTCGCCGTGTCCCTGGGCTGCTGGGAGCGGGGGGACCACTACAGCTACAGCATCCTGACGGTACGGCCCCCACACTGCCCGCCTGGGGCTGGGGGGAGCCCCGCTCAGCCCCTTCCCTGCCCCTCCAGGTCATGAACCACTTTGTGTCTGGTTGGACCGACTGGAACCTGGCCCTGGATCTGGAGGGAGGCCCCAACTGGGTCAAGAACTTTGTGGACAGCCCAGTCATTGTGGATGGCAGCAAGGATGTTTTCTACAAGCAGCCCATGTTCTACCACTTGGGGCACTTCAGGTGGGTCAGGGGGCTCAGGTGCTGCTGCCAGCCCCAGACCAGGGGCAGAACCCCTGTCCTGGTCCTCTTCCCACAGCAAGTTCATCCCGGAGGGCTCCTGGCGGGTGGGGCTGCACAGCAGCCGCCACTGCCTCCTCTGCCAGCTGGAGCACGTGGCTGTCCTGCGCCCCGATGGTGCCATTGTCCTGGTGGTCCTCAACAGGTCAGCCTGAGCAGGGACCGGGGTGATCTCAGCCCCCGCTGTGCCGACCTGCTCAGCCCCTCTTGCTCCCCAGGTTTGGCCGGGATGTGCCATTTGGAATCCGAGACCCTGCCATGGGCTTCATCGAGACTGTGGCTCCAGCCCACTCCATCCAGACCTACCTGTGGCGCCAGAAATGATAGACAGGAGAATGCTGGGGGTCTTTGGGAGGCTCCAGGGGTCAACTCTTCCTCCACCCTTTCCAGCATCCCTCAAGGGTGGAAGCGGATTGACGCCCATTGCCGGGAGTGCAGCCCCTGCACGAGGGGCTCCGTGCGCTCCTGGCACCGGGGTCTGGCCAGGCCTGTTGCTTCCCAGCATCCCCTCCCTCCCGGCACTTCCCATCCCCCTGGAAGTTCCCTCTGCACCGTCTCCTGGCCCACACTTCCACACGTGGCCCCCTTGAAGCCTTCGCGTGTGTCAGGGGCGCCAAGTAAAGCCATGACGCGCTCCCTCCGGAATGCGCCGTTCCCGTCAGTGTTTCCTCTACGCGCTCGGAAATCGCTCGGTTTTCCTCGGAGGGGCGGCGCGGGGCCAGGGGTGCCCCGGGGGCTCCGGCCCCCGTGGCCTGCGGGTGGCTCCTTGTTTATCCCTGCAGCTGGAGCCTCCGCCGCTGCCAGCCCTTGATTCGTTCCATATGTGCTGTTGGTTTTCCCTAGCCTACTTTTTGGGGGAATATTTTTAAAATCCAAATGTCAGATGCTGTCGGAAAGGCAGAGTAAATGATATCAGTGTCCCCATCCACCAAACCTTACAGACAAATCAGGCTGGTGCCACCTCTCCAGGGTGGCCTCTGGACAGAGTCCCCTCTATTCTGGCTGTGGCCAACACCAGCCGCAGCCCGCAATGACCTCCCTGTCCTGTTTGCTTTCCCTAAATACCAGTTACAGTATTCCCTGTGCCTTTGGGAACATTACCAGCATCTTTGAAGTACAGGAATGAGAAAGCCAGAGCTCTCCTTGGCTAATGCCCCTGTGTGAGAGCCACAGAACTGCTGAGGTTGGGGAAAATGAAAAACCCAGAGGCTTTACAGCTGGTTTATTGGAGTGTGGTGTGAAGGTGGCACCAGGCTCCATCCCAGCCCTGGTGCTGGATCATGGAGCACATCAGCCTGTCCTTTGCTTTTATCCATGTTCCTGGGGAATGCTGGCCCCGATGGCAGCTGGGTCAGGCTGCCTGTGCTTAGAAGCATAAAATAGAACCATGGAATCCTTGAGGTTGGAAAAGGCCTCAAAGATCCTCCAGCCCAACCGTTCCCTCAGCACTGCCAAGGCCAGCCCTAAATCGTGTCCCCAAGTGCTCCACTGCATTTGTTAAATCCCTCTAGGGATGGTGACTCCACCACTGCCCCAGGCAGCTGATGCCAGGGCTGGGCAGTCCTATCCATGAAGAAATTTTCTTTACTATTCAACCTAAACTTCTCCTGGGAAATGCCACAGCTCTCCTGATGCAACTTGAGGCCATTTCCTCTTGTCTGGTCCCTTGTTCCCTGGGAGGAAAGCCGGACCCCCACCTGGCTGCACCCTCCTGTCGGGGAGTTGTGCAGAACCAGAAGATCCCCCCTGAGCCTCTTTTTCTCCAGGATAAGCCCCCCCAGCTCCCTCAGCTGCTCCTGGTGCTCCAGCCCCTTCCCAGCTCCATTCCCTTCTCTGGACATGCTCCAGCCCCTCAATGTCCCTCTTGTAATGAGGGGCACAGAACTGACCCCTAGGATTAGAGGTGTGACCTCATCAGTGCCCAGCGCAGTGTCACTGCCCTGGTCCTACTGGCACACTCTTCCTGACACCTTGGGAATGCCCCTTTGTTCCCAAGGGACCTTGGACCTTTGCTGTGCTGGGATAGCACCTATGGAGCCCTCGCCCCTGGTGTGCAGCAGCGCTCAGGGACAAGTGTGCAGGGAAAGGCTTTGGCCCAGCCCATCTGGGCTGGTTCCCTGCTCCTGCTTGTTTGAAGCCGCAGCTGCTGCAGGATGTTGAAAAGCCAGCTGGGAAATGGGCAACATCCCTGGCAATGGGAGTGTGGGGTGAGGATGGAGGAACCAGCCCCATCATCCCCACTGCTTGTAGCATGTGCTGGGGGATCCCTTCTCTGGTGGCAGCAGGAGGAGCAGGGCCTTGGGTGGGGGGCTGCGATCTCCAGCGAGGGGCCGTGACCCCGGCTCAGGGGCTGTGGTTCCTGGGGGGGGCTGTGACACTGAGCGAGGGGCTGTGGTCACTGTGTGGGGGACTGTAGTCCCTGGGTGGGGGTCTCCCTCACCAGCTGCCCCAAGGGGACCCCGGGGCAGATGCCACTCCCCCCGTGCCTCTGCCCTCCTCCTGTTTCTGCTGCGGAGCAGATGCCTGCAATTAGGAAGGTTCCCAAATTAGACGGTGTGGAGCCCAGACTTGTTTTCAGATGATAAACTGCTGTAGCCGGCTCCACCCAGCCCGCTGCGGCGTGGGGCTCCAGCGTGGGGGCTACGGCCGCACGGCGGGGGTGAGGGGACCTCGGCGGGCAGCGCCTGCAGCCCCCGCTGTGCCCAGGGTCGGGGGTCCCTGCCAAGACTGGCCGCTGCCTCTGCCCGTGCCACGAAATGTCCTGGAGCAGCCACAAACGGGACACAGCTCATGGCGGTGGCACTGGCCATGGCAAAGCCGAACTGGTGCCGGGTGGGATGAGCAGGGTCCCTGGGTGGGCACAGCCAGCCCTGCCCTGTCCAAGGTGTCCCAGGGACACAGGGCTGCTCCCGTGGGGCCCTTCCTAAGGGCAGCAGGGCAGGCCTGGCTACAGAGGGTGATGGAGGCACTTGGGGGGCTGGCGAGCATCCTCTACTCCCCTCCTCAGCTTCCCTCTGGCCACTGGAACAGGTTTCAGGCGAGCTTTGCAAATGCTGTGGTGTGTGAAAAGCTCATTAGAGCCAAGTTGCAAAATCATCCCCAGGCTCCTCTTCAAGCAGAGTCCCATGAGCTGTCCCATTCCAAACTCACCTTTCCTGCTCCACCAGACACGTCACCTCCCACCAGGCACAGCCAGGACACAGGTCCTGCCACCACTGCCACAGAGACGCAGCAGGAGGTGGTTTGGCAGCAGGTGAGTCCCCTGGATCCGAGGCAGCTTCAGCAGGTGGGAATGGGGATAGAGATGGGGATAGGGATGGGTATGGGACAGCCCTAGGCAGCAGAACCATGCTGAGGCCATGCCCTGGCCAAGCTGGGCACCATTCCCAGGCAGGGAATGTGAGGCAGTGGAGGTGGGACAGCTGCCTGGCCCCACTCCACATCCCACAAGATCTTGGGGAGCAACAAGTTGGCATCAACCCACCCTGGCAGAGATCCCCAGCTGTCCTCAGTCTGGCACCAGGGTCCTGAGGCTTGGAGGTGGCTCCTCCTGTGCTCTCACCGAGAGGCTCCTTGCCGAGCACCACGGGAAGGACAGGACGGGGTGTGAACACCTGCATGGAACAGGGGAATGTGGGACTCTCCATGCCAGGGGCTTGAGCCCCTAACCGCTTTAGCTGAATAAACCCCGGCTGCCACGCATGTGGCATTGAGAGTGTGGAGCTGTTTGCTCCTAACCGTGGCTTGGGAGGCACTGGGGGTACGCGGGGTGATGCAGCATGGCATGACATGGCACGGCACAGCTGTGGAACAAGTGAGGAAGGAGAAGGAGTGGGAGGGAGTTGATGGGAGTGAACAAAGTTGATGGGTACAGCCAGTGTGGGCGGCTGGGAACAGTGGGCTGGTGGGGTGGCTCACACCTGGGGGCTGCCCACACCTGGGGGGCTGCACCTCCACCTAGGACACAGCTGGAACTGTTGGTAGATTCTGGAGGGCTGGGAGGGAAGGTGAGTGCTGGGCTGGAGCAGTGGGCAGAGGGCAGGACAGGCTTAGCCCTGGCAGGGGGGGGCTAGTGGTCCCTTAAAGTCCCTGGGCAGAGGGATGATGCTGGAGCTCTCCCTGCCCTGTGTCTGTCCGTGTGTGGGGCTGGGTCAGGCGGAGAAGCTCTGGGTGCTGACACCTCCCCCTGCTCCCAGCTCCAGTGAGTCCATCGGCATCGTCTGAGCCGCTGCAGCAGAGGTGCCATGGGGCCAGGCTGTGCCAGTGTCCTGGGCTGGCTCCTGCTGGCACAGGCGGCCCTGCAGGCCACAGGTACGTGCTGGCATGTGTCCCTGGGCATTGCAGGGTGGTGGATTTGGAGTCTGTCAGGGGTTGAGGGGATGATCTGGGCTCCTGCCACAGCCCTCGGTGCCCACCCAGCCTTTCCTCTGCTGCAGGTGGCCGTCCCTGTGATGCCAAGGATTTTGGCCATGGCTCACTGGTCTGTGCCTGCAGTGCTACGTACTGTGACACGCTGGACCCCCTGGTCCTGCCGGCCCCCGGCTCCTACGTCAAGTATGAGAGCAGCAAGGCTGGCAAGCGGCTGGAGCGGAGCGAGGGGAGATTCCAGCACAAT
This sequence comes from Donacobius atricapilla, assembly GCA_013397315.1. Lineage (NCBI taxonomy): Eukaryota > Metazoa > Chordata > Aves > Passeriformes > Mimidae > Donacobius > Donacobius atricapilla. Next base: position 206,105 of record WBMY01017846.1, read on the forward strand.
GTCAAGAGCCCAGGTACCACCCTGGCTGCACCTGCTGTGACAGAGTCTGTCCTACGTGGCAGGGATAGTGACACTGTGTGTCCCCACAGATTTCCACCTCACCCTGGACACAGCGCAGAGGTACCAGAAGGTGAAGGGGTTTGGTGGCTCCATCACCGATGCAGCTGCCATCAACATCCAGTCCCTGTCCAAGGATGCCCAGAACCACCTGCTCCGCTCCTACTTCTCCGAGGAAGGTGAGCCCAGGGCAGGCAATGCTCTTGGGTGGTAGAGCTGGGGTCTGGCTGCTGAGATTTGTTCTGAGGGGCTAGGGGATCTGGACCTCCAAACGCAACTCGAGGATGCCCATCACTGCCTGCCCTGTCCTCAGGCATTGAGTACAACCTGGTGCGTGTGCCCATGGCCAGCACTGACTTCTCTGTCCGCCTGTACACCTACGCCGACGCTGAGGGCGACTTTGAGCTGAGGCACTTCAACCTGACAGAGGAGGACACGCACATGAAGGTGAGTCCTGCAGGAAGAGTCTGAGGGACTGGGTCTGCTGCCTGGGTGGAGTGGGATGGGATGGGATGGGATGGGATGGGATGGGATGGGATGGGGAAAGGGAGCACCTTCCCACCTCTGGGGAGGGTGATGACTCCTCCTGTTGCCTGCACTGCCGGCACTGGGACAGACCCGGAGAGCTCTGTGCCATTCCACTTCTCCCTAGATCCCCATTCTCCAAGCAGCCCAGGCAGTGGCCAAGTGGCCGCTGTCACTCTACGCCAGCCCCTGGACCTCCCCGGTCTGGATGAAGACAAATGGAGCGATGACAGGGAGGGGAACACTGAAGGGCAGCCCTGGGGACAAGTACCACCGGGCCTGGGCCAAGTACTTCATCCGGTGAGGGGCCATGGGAGAGTGGTGGGTGCTGGGGATGCCAACCCTGGAGCCGGGGCTGGCACAGGTGTAACGGGACTGTTCACCCCAAACCAGGTTCCTGGATGAATACGCCAAGCACAACCTGACCTTCTGGGCAGTGACGGCAGGGAATGAGCCCACAGCTGGTGAGATTGTCTTCTACCCCTTCCAGTGCCTGGGCTTCTCCCCTGAGCACCAGCGGGACTTCATTGCCCAGGACCTGGGGCCGGCACTGGCCAACAGCTCCCACCGCCATGTCCAGCTCATCATCCTGGATGACCAGAGGGTGATGCTGCCCTATTGGGCCGAGGTGGTGAGTCCCCACAGCAGCTGTCCTGGCCCCACAGCAGATTTCCCAGCCCTGGGCACTGATGACCCTTTTCTCCTGCCAGGTTCTCAAAGACCCCGTGGCTGCCAGCTACATCAGCGGCATCGGCATCCACTGGTACCTGGATTTTCTGGCGCCCATCGACCTGACACTCTCCATCACCCATCACCTCTTCCCAAACTATTTCCTCCTCTCCACGGAGGCCTCCACAGGCTCCTACTTCTGGGAGCCCAGGGTAGTGCTGGGTGGCTGGGACCGTGGGAGCAAGTACAGCCACAGCATCCTGACGGTAAGGCCTGGTGGGAGCCATGGACACACCAGCCACCCTGGCCGGCCCCTGGGCCTGCCTGTGGCTCAGTACCACCCCCTGCCCTGCAGAACCTCAACAACTACGTGACAGGCTGGACCGACTGGAACCTGGCCCTGGACATGGAGGGAGGCCCCAACTGGAGCAAGAACTACGTGGACAGCCCCGTTATTGTGGACAGCAGCAAGGACGTTTTCTACAAGCAGCCCATGTTCTATCACCTGGGCCACTTCAGGTGTGTTGGGCCCACAGGCTGCTGACTCCTGCTGCTGGGTCCAGGTACCACATCCCAAGTACCAGACTCTGACCCTGCTTGTCCCCACAGCAAGTTCATCCCCGAGGGCTCACAGCGGGTAGGACTGGCTGTCTCCAAGAAGTGCCGCCGGTGTGACCTGGAGCACTCGGCTTTCCTACGCCCTGACAGTGCCATTGTCCTGGTGGTTCTGAACCGGTGAGTGGCTCAGTTCTGATCCCTGGTAAAAGGCCCTACTGACCCCACTGAGCCCCCATCCCCTCTTGCTTTCCCACAGCTCCCCCATGGACGTGTCCTTTGGGATCTCTGACCCACGCGTTGGCTTCATCGAGGCCGTAGCTCCCAGCGACTCCATCCAGACGTTCCTCTGGAAGCAGCCAGCCTAGTGTGGCCACAGCCAGCAGAGGAGTGAGGTGCCAGTACCAGGAACGCAGTGCTGGTGGCAGCTTGGAGAGAGGACTCCAGTGGGGCTGGGGCTGCAGCACAGCCCATGCATTCCCCTGTGCCCCAGGGGACCTGTTTGACCCTAGGGCTGCAACGCCTGTGCTTTTCTAGATGTTTTCATAAAATAAACAGGTTTTCTACAAACTTGCCCAAACCCCTGACCTCCCCTTGGTGACAGCTCAGTGGGCAGGACTATGTCAGGGACCAGAGGAGGCAGATTTGAGGCTGATGCTACCTCCTGAGCCCCATGGTTCCCGTCCCTCCTCTGCTCAGGTTCCTGGGGCATCCCACAGGGCCAGTGCTGCAGGGATGCAGGGGCCTGTCATGCTAAGGGGTGGCATCTCCATCCTGTCTCCCACTGCAGCATCCCCCAGGCAGGGAAGAGCCCAAAGCTGACAGGGCCCAGGGCCCAGCTGCAGTCAGGACATGCAGCTGCGATATAGAGCAGAGCTCTGGCGTCGGCAGCTCCAGCTTCTCCCTGGCCAGAGCAGGCGGCTGTGGTTTCTCCTGCTGAAGCAGCCATCAGCCCCTCCAGCTAATGGGAACTGGGAGCATGGGGCACATACTTCCTGAGTGACGTTAGAGGGGAGCGTGTTCGAGGGGGGGAAGGGGGGGGCTGCACTGAGTCATCCCCCTCCCAGCGGGGCCCCTCGAACCGGGCCAGTACGGGGGAGGTATGAGAGCACCATGGCTCTGCTCCAGCCCAGTGTGGGAGCCCCTGGCCATTGTGCCCGGCTGGGGGGCACGGGGGGTGTGTGTCCAGGAGCGCAGCCGGAGGACATTCAGCCACCGCAGCAGCAGGGCTGGGATGCCGCTGGCGGTGGCAGCCGGCAGCCAAACAAGCGAGGGCTGTGTGCCGAGCTGGCCCCACGCCGCCTTTCCATCTGTGCACTCGTAAAGCGGCAGCGGCCAGCGGCAACGGCAGCGCGGCCAACACCGGCACCAGCCCCACGCCGGGTGGCCCCGGGGACCGCGGGGGCAGACGGGGCCCGGGTGGCCACCCCCGACCCCTCTCCCAGCCCACGCGAGGCACTCCCGCCTGTGCCAGCCGCAGGAGCTCCCCGGCGCTGGCAGGCGCGCTGGAATGCAAACAGATGTCTGCACTGGAGGGATCCCGGCTGCTGGAGCAGGGCTCCGGGTGTCCCGCTGGCAGCGAGGAGCGCTCCTGGGCTGGGGACGTGTCCTGACGAGCGGCCCCGGCTGCCCTTGGCTCTGGTTCCGTGTCCCCGCTGGGCTGCCGTGCTCGGGGCAGACGGGCTGGCAGCAGTGTGGAGGGGAGGTAGCAGCCCCACAGAACGGCTGTCTGCGCTGCCCAGAGGGATGCCACGTCAGAGTGATGCACGGGAGATGTGGGGCTCAGCCCCACAGCTATTGAAGAAGGGACAGGAGGCAGTGCCGAGATTTTGCAGACGCTTTTAGGTCCCCCTCCGCCCTGTCCTCAGCAAGACCAAGCCCCCTCAGCTAGAGCAAGGGGCAGAGCCACAGGACACACTGCTGCCTGCTGCAAAACTCCAGCCTGGGCAACTGGGGAAACTGGGAAGGGCTTCGAGGGTGCTGGGAGTATGAGAAGGCACAGGTGGAGAGAGAGGGAGGTTTATTGGTGTGGCAGGGATGCTCCCACGGAGAGGGCTGTGGTTCCTGGTGGGACACAGAGTGCAGCACTCGCGGACAGCGATGCTGCCAGGCTCCTGGCATAAAAACAGTTCCAGAGGCTGGGGAGGAACAGTCACACAGCTCATCCTCACTCCTCCTCCTCCTCTTCCTCCTCCTCCAGGGCGACGGGCTGCCGGCCGGCCGGCCCCACGCTGCCGCGCTGGATGGAGACGATGCCGCTGAGGAAGGCGTAGCCCAGCATGGCCATCAGCCCCACCAGCACCGACAGCAGCTGCTTGCGCCGTTTGTGGGGGTCCTCCTCTGCTTCACTGCCATCTGTGCCCGCAGCCCGAGGGGCATCGGTCAGGGGGTCACCTGGAGGGGAGGGCAGGGCAGGGATGTGGGTGGGAAGGGTCACCCTGAGACCCGGTGCCAGCTGGGGATGTACCTGGGGTGGACAAGTCACCCCAAGCCTGCAGGGTGAGGTGGGGGATGGCTCTCACCTCTGTCCCAGGGGAAGTAGAGGCTGAGGATGGAGGTGCAGTAGTTGCACAGGTTCTGCAGGGACTTCAGGTGCTGCTGCAGTTTCCCGTTGGGCAGCTTTGCCTTCAGGAGCGGCGCCAGGCGGCTGAAGACTAAGGCGTCGAGGGAGGCTGGCCTGGGACACAGAGAGCTGTGCCTGGGGTCTCCACCCAAAGCCACCCAGACCCACCAGCCACTCCCAGCCCCAGCAACCCTGGGGATGGCACATGGCTACCCCACCTTAGGAGGGTGCCCTGTCCCCTGCAAGCCTGTCCCACCCCCAAAGCAATGCACAGGGGCTGCAGCTCCCCTGCAGACTACAGGGCCTCAGCCCTGCTGCGGTAGGAGGAGCTCTCAGGACCCTCCCCCTCTCCCCCTTTGGCCACCTACGAGTCTCCAAAGAAAAACTTCTGGGAGCCAAGACGCTGGGAGAGGAGTGTCAGGCATTCCCGAGCTTCCCGGTAGAGCTGCAGGAGGAGGACAGAGGGTTGTTACCTGCCCAGGGGAGCAGGAGGGGGAAAGCCAGACCCCAGTTTGGATTTTGGCCTCACAGAGATCCCCTGGACACCACTGAGGACACACTGACCCCATCCCTCACCTCCTTCTCCAGCTTCTCCTCATCCTCCATGTAGTCATCCCCCCACATCAGCTGCAGCCGCTCCAGGTGCCGCTTGTGCATGGCGTTGGGCAGGAAGAAGTTGAGGGGGAAGGGGATGGTCTCCGCGTACCACTTCCTCGTGTGCTCCACGTAGTTCTTTGCATCCACCCAAAAGGTGTGGATCTGTGGTGGAGAACAATGCACAGCCTGGCCATGGTGGGGCTGCAGCCCCTGTGCAGCACAGCCGCCCTGGAGACCGTGAGGGGCTGCAGGAGCGCTGGGGGCAAGGGCAGACCCCAGCCTGGGCTGCACAAACCACTGCTGCCACCCCCAAACACCCATCCCTGCCATGCCAGGCTCCCAGGATGCTGCTGGCAGCGCTCTCGGGCTCTGTTGGCAGCTGGGCACACACCCGAGCCCACCAGCACAGCTCCACGGAACAGAACCCATCCTTGGCGAGTCACCCTTCCCTGCAGCCCCCCCTGAGCCTCACCAGTACTGGCAGCAGCTTCTCCTCCAGCAGGGACACGAAGGCCAGCGTGTCCGCGCTCTGTGTGGCTGACAGGTCGTAGTCAGCATTGTACTTCTGCAGAGCAAACACCTGGTTTGATCCCATGGGATGCACCAAATCCCACCCATGGGTGACACAACAGAGTTGCCTCCTGCCTGAGGGACTCCAGGACACCACAGGCCGGGGCAGGGAGTGCCCCAAGGCCCTCTGTACCTGTTTTCTGAGGTGTGTTATGATCTGCTGAGGTTTGGAGATGGTGCCCTCGTCCTGTGTTCTCAGCGCGGGCAGGTGCCCTGTGGGCAGGGGGAGTGGGGGCTGCAGTCGCTGTGCCCGAGGGCACCCTGAGCAGGTGAGGGGTGCAGGGGGCTGGAATGGGGGATGGACCCCCATGCCTGGATGAGGGGCACGAGGCAGTGACAGGGGTGTGAGGTGAGGTGGGGACGGAGCAGTGTAGCAGAGGGGGTAGAAACTGTGTGATGGGCAATGGGGAATGTGCTGGCACAAGGGGTTGCAGGGGGGAGTGGGTGATGGACAGGGGGTGCAATGGGGAGTGATGG
>WBMY01017846.1:222806-233000 GCA_013397315.1 Donacobius atricapilla
ACGGACAGGCTGGGCACAGGGATCCACTGGATATGGACAGGCTGGACACAGGGATCCATCAGGTATGGACAGGCTGGGCACAGGGGATCCACTGGGTATGGGCAGGCTGGGCACAGAGATCCACCAGGCACAGACGGGCTGGACACAGGGATCCACCAGGCACGGGCAGGCTGGGCATAGGGAACCCACAAGACATGGGCCGGTGAACACACAGTACTCACCAGACACTGACAGGGTGGACACAAGGAACTCACTGGGCGCAGTGGCAATGTACACACAGGATCCCCCAGGCATGGACAGGGTGGACACACTGGACGTGGTGGGCATGGGCACATGGGACCCACTGGACGCAGTGAGGTTGGGCACATGGAATCCATTGGGAAGGCTGGGGTTGGGCAGATAGAACCCATGAGACACGGACAGGGTGAACACATGGAACCCGTGGGGTATGACGGTGGTGGGTGCACAGGATCCACCAGACACGGACTGGGGGGACACTTGGGACTCACTGGGCAGACAGAGTGGATACATGAGACCCATCAGGCACAGCAGGGATGGTGGTGGTGGTACTGGATATGGTGGTGGTGGGTGCATGGGACTCACTGGACATGGACAGGGTGGGCTAATGGAACCCACTGGACATGGACAGGGTGGGCTAATGGCCATCGCTCTCAGGCTGGTGTGTGAGAGCAGTTGCTGGGACCCCCTCCTGCCCCTCAGCCCCCTCACAGAGTGTGTCCTCTGTGGGTGTCGGCAGGAGGAAAACTGCAGCCCTCAATCCCCAACTTTTGGGGGAAGAGGAGGCTCAGGGAAAAGCCCCCAGGGCTGAGTGGGGTTGGGGATTAGGGCTGGAGCAGAGGGCAGCAGGTGTCAGCATCACTGCACGGGGAGAGCCATTCCCATGGTGGGGCCTTTCAGAAAGGACATGTTTGCCCAGAGCTCCTGCCTGTACCTGCCTGCACCTGCCTGCACGTGGCCTGGCTTGCCAAGGCTGTGGCCGCTGTGGGGGGAACAGAGTGCTGCTGGGTCCCATTCCATCTGCACTGAAACCCGGGCCGTCCATCCCTTGCCCTCATGTCACTGCAGCACACAGGGCCCCCCCCTCTCTGCTCCCCTTATCGGCACCACCTCAGAACCCTTTGGTGTGACTGGGGTGGCACTTTGGCTTCACATGAGGCTGGCCAGGAGCCAGGTGTGGAGGCCCCGACCAGGGCCTCCCCAGGAACTGGCATCCTCATGGGAATCAGCACTCTCCTGAGAGACTGGGGCTCTCTCAGAGATCAGGACTCTGCAGGGCACAGCAGGACCACAGTAGCTTTTGATGCCCACCCGTGCCAGGAGCACATGTCACCTGTGCTCAGGCACCGGGTAGCTCCCGTTACCTCTGGGGTAGAGCACTGGCACCCAGCTTCACCTGGGTCCTGAATGGGGATGGGAGTTTGTGCCTGCTGGGGGGGCCCTGCCACCTGAAGGTAGGCTACTGGGAGCTATTGGGATGTCGTGGGGCCCAGGGCTGTACCTACGTAAGCATTTCGGGGGGGTCGCCGGTGTTTATTTGAGTGTAGGGCGAGGCGATGACCAGCCGGTAATGATTAACCCTGGGCTGAGCCAGAGGATGAGGCCCCCCCCTGCACAAGAGGCTGGGGTACTCCGTGTCCCCTATATGCCCTCCACATGATCCCCACCAGGTCCTGGGGCCCGTGGCTCAGCCCAGGGAAGCCAGGCAGATGCTGCTCCCGCCCCTGCCCCAGGATGCCCGGCTACTGTCCCGTCCTGTGCCCCCACCCGAGGCTGGGTCTGCCCACGGCACAGGAGCGCTGCCAGCGGTGCCCCCCAAGCCAGGGAAGCGCGAGGGACCCTACCTGGGGACCTGATGCTGCGGGGGGTCCCATCAGCGTGGTGGCACCCCCGTGCCAATGGGGCAGAACGACCCCCCTCCCTGGAGCCGGCGGCGGGGTGGGGCCTCTCCACCTGCCCCAGGTGCTCTATAAAGCTCTGGCCGCTGTCGAGCTGCCAGTTCCGGATCCCTGGACTGAGGCGTGTGCCACCAGCTAACGGGAGAGCAGCCGCCACCGAGCCCCGCGAGGCGCCGGGAGCCCCCGGACCAGCCCATGGCGTTCACTCTCTTTCTGCTGCTGCTGGCGCTGGGCACAGGTGAGGGGCTGGGCTCGGCGGCACCTGGAGCCAGAGGGAGCCGGGCTGGGACCCGGGCAGGCGGGGAGGTACCGAGGCAGGGGGAGCGGAGCGGGATCCCTTTCAAAGTGGGGACCGGGGGATACCGGAGCTTGTGGCATCCTGGCAGCAGGGACATTGTCGCCTCTCCCGTTCTGTCTCCGAGGTGCTGGTCGTGCCAGGAAAGCTGGTACCTGGGGGCTCACACTGCGGCCCCTCTGCCGCGTCCGAAGGGCTCGGCCAAGGGCTGGGCTGTGCCGGGACCAGCCGGAGCAGGCTGTGCCCGGGGCTTGCAGGCTGGAATGCAGGTGTGTCCCGGGGAGCACCCGGACCCCGGGCTCTCCTCCAGTGCTGCCGGCTCCTGCAGCACCCGCTGGGAACCTGCCCGGGAGCTGCCTGTACTGGCCCCCAGCCAGCCCAGAAGGTGTGGGAGCACCCCAGCCTGTCACCCACAGCAATGGGGGCTTTATTGGGTGGCAAGCCTGAGCCCCCAGCATGTCAGGGACACCCCAGGATAGAGGCGTCTGCAGGGCTGGACATGGCACTGGTGCCAGTGCCCAGCCAGCTCCACCTGGACCCTCGGTGGTGCCACAAGTGCCCAGCACCAGCCCCGATCATGTGGTGTTGCTGAAGGTCTCCTCAGCCTTGTGGGCAGACGGAGCCACTGGCTGTTGTCTCCTGGGGGTCGTGGTGCTTCCCACAGTGTCCATCTGATGAGCTGTTTTGGGTAAAACTTTCCCTAACTGGGCTGCAGCCATTAACTCCAGTGGTTTCCTCCAGGTACAGGTGCCATGACCACCGAGACAACCATGGAGATGGAAACTACTGAAACGACCACCGTGGAGATGACCACGGAAACGACCGCCACCCCCACCGTATTGTCAAGTATATTCCCCAAAAACCCAGGGGGCAGCCGGCCCCAAACCAGCTTCCCCTATGCCACCGTGTTCCCTGGCACAAACACCACGAACTTCCAATTTGGCAACCACTCCACAAAGTCCAATGGCACTGTGGTGCCTGTCCGCAGCAGCTCGGCCATCCCCCGTGTCAATGCCACCTCAAACAGCAGCAGCTGGCACCACTTCGGCACCAACGGCAGCTTTGCCACTCCCACCATGGACGGCAGCACCAAAGGCAACAGGAACACCAGTGCTCAGGTCTTTCCCACCCAGATAACGTCTGAGGGCAGCACGGCTCCCAAGCAGACCCCCACCCAGGGTGGTCCCAACCCCAGCCAAAACACAGCCCAGCTGCCTGCTGCCGTCCAGCTGCTCGTCCATGTCCCACTGTCCTTCCGCATCATCAACAGGAGCTTCAACGAGAGCCTGCGTGACCCAGCATCAGAGGAGTACAGGAGCCTGAGCAGCACTGTCCTGACCATGGTGAGTCCCAGCCCCAGCAGCAGAGGCCCTGGGCCATGCGGGCAAGGAGCCACCTCACCCTGGGGCTTTCCGTGGAAGCGCCCCAAGCATTCGTTCTGCCAGTGGCTTCAGCCACTCGGCCAGTTCTGTGTGGAGACAGGAAAGGAGGGTGTCTGTGGGGAGGTGGCCATGACCTCAGTGCTTCCTTCCAGTTCGAACACGTCTTTGGCTGCGCGGGCTGCATGGGCACGCAGACCTACACCGGGTGCAGTGAGCTGCGGTACAGGTGAGCAGCAGCAGCACCAGTGGGGCTGGGGTATTGCAGTGTATCCCCTGGTATGTCGCCCCTCAGGGGGCAATCCAGGTTCTGATGCCTCCTCCCGTGCAGCCAAGGCTCAGTGGAGGTCCAGTCCACACTCATGTTTGGGAACGGAAGCGATGCCATCACTCCTGATGCCGCTGAGCAGCGCCTGAGGAAGAGCCTGGACCAGAATGGCTTCATCATGGGCTTACAGCTGGACAGCATCCAGAGTGAGAGGAGGCTCCAGGCTGGGGAGGGTGGAGGGCTGGAGCCTGGGGGAAGCTTGGGGAGCTCCATAAGCATTGTCCTCGGTGCTGTGATGGGCTTGGGGCTTGCAGTGAGCAGAGTCAGTGTACATTCCCAGTTCTGTGTCAGGCTGCACTGGGAAGATCCCATGCAGGAGGGCTCAGCCCCTTCTGTCCTGTCCCAGGGATCTCTCAGGGTTCTGTCCCAGTTCTGCCTGTGGTGCAGACACAGCTCGGCTCCTTTCAGGCTCTTCAGCAGTGATGTCTCCAGCTCCAGTGCCTGTGGTCCCGGACTGGGCCATTGCCCTGTTGGTCCTGGTCAGCATCCTGCTGCTGTTCAGCATCTTCACTTGTCTCCTCCTAATGGTGAGACCCCATCCCCACCCCAGTCTTCAGCTGCATTCTGCTGATTGGTCCCTGTCCCTATCCCCACACCAGCCAAGTCCTGACCCTTTCTCTCTCCCCAAGTCCACCTGCACGTGCCGCCGGAAAAGCCGAGGGAAGCTGGACCTGCTCAGCCAGAAAGATTCCTACCACCCCATGGCCGAATACCTCCAGTACCAGAGCCATGGGCGCTATGTGTCCCCCAACAGCAAACCCAACCCCTACAGCCAGGTGAGAGCAAGAGCCCCATTCCTGGGGTCCTGGCTGCTGCGAGGGCAGAGAGCAGGGGGGCATCCCCCGGGTTCTGGGTTAATGGCTAACAGAGATGGCAGGGACAGGTGTCCGGGGGGCTCGTCCCACACCAGCCTCGCCAGGAGGTGAGAAAACATTCACGCCTGGCTGGAGCAGCGTTCCGAGCGGGTGCGTGGCCGGCGCGGGCAGCCCCGGCCTGGCTCCAGGGAGCTCCCCGCGACCTTGGCAGCCGCTCCCTGTGCCCAGCCCCAGCGGCGTCAGGGGGCTCGCTGCCTGCCCGCCCTGCCCCTTCTCCTGCCCTGCTGTATCCCAGCCAGACCCTCAGGTCTTCTGCTGTCGCGGCATCCTCTGCCGTGGGAGCAGGGCTGGGGCACTGCGGAGCTGATGGGAGTGCAGAGGAGATGATTCCCGCAGCCAACACCCTTCATCCTGCACCAGCAGCTCCGAAACCGGAGCTGCAGCTGTGGCGCCGGGAGCTGCCTGGAGGCGCAAAGGGCTCTCCAAGGCGATCTGGGGCGCAGGGGCCGCCCCGTCCCCCCGTGCCCTGCGCTCCCCCCACGCGGGGCTGTGGGCGGGGGCTGTGTCCAGCTGCTCTGGCTCCCTGCGAGCAGCTCACCCTGTGCAAATACCAGGGGCCTGGGTAAATATTTACCTTCGCACTCGCCAGGCCGGCTTATCGTGCGGGAACACGGCCGGAGCAGCCGCGGCTCCTCCTGCGCACGGGGGGAGCCTCGGGGTGTCCGTGGGGGCCCAGGGTGCCCACAGTGCCCATGGCGGGGGGCAGCAGCCCACCACGATGGGAGGATGCAATTTTTGGTTGCCCATAGTGGCCGTGGAGAAGGTGCAGATCTTCCTCTGCTGCCCCGGGGAGGGGACTCAGCCCAGTCCTGACACCTCCTCACTTTTCCTCCCCCCAAGGTGGCCGGCAGCAGCACCAAGAGGGCCGGCACCTTCACCTACACCAACCCCGCCGCCGGCTCCGACAACCTGTGAAGGGCGCGCTGGGAAGGAGGGCGGCTGCCGAGGGGAGGGGGCGGCCGCAGCCCCTCACTCTCGGGGGGCAGCACCGGCCCCGGGCACATCCCCCGCTGCTGCTCGGCCCCTCGCCGTGGGCAGCGGGAGCCGGATGGTTCTGGAGCAGCCGGATTCGTGCACGACAGAACTGGATGAACAAAGATCCGGGGAGAGCGGGAGCGTCCCGCACACCCCACGGTCCCCGCACTCGCTTGGCTTTGCAACCTTGTGCCGAGGGTGAAGGACTGGGCTCGTGCTCCCCCTGCGCTCACCCCCGGGGATTCAATGGCTCTTTTTGTGGTGTTATTTCATATAAATATCTCAATTTGCGGGGTGTTGGTACCGGGCTCGGCTCGGCTCGGTGGCAGGTCTTCGGCCGGGGACTATTTATCACGGTTAAAATAAATGGATGAGGGCAGCCGTGTGTCCCCAGGGCTGCGCCGTGGTGTGGCAGGGGGGCTTCTCAGGGACAGTGACGTGGCTGTCACCCACACAGGTGTCCTTGGCTTGAGTGGTGGCTCTGGTTTCCCGTTCCAGGCAGTCCTGGGGTTGGTGCTGGGGGTGTCACCGCGGCCCCTGGTCCCTGCATGCCTCTGGATGTGACATATCCTGCCAGACTCCATCCCTCTCACCCCCACTGCTCTCTGAACAGAAACCCCTCCTGGTTTCTGTTCACGATCGAACGTGTCTCATTTGACACGTCCGGTTTCCCCATGGCCGCGCAGGCGGAATGTGACGGTGCCAGGGCCGTGCAGCTGCACGTGTGCCACTGGCTGCATGCGGCATGTCCTGCTCCCGTCCCCTCCCTGTCCGGGCTCGGGGTCTTCCAAACGCCGAGGGAGCCCCAAAAAGGCTCTGGGGGGTGCTGAAGAAGAGGCTGTGTGGCAGCACCAGGGGGATGCGTGCCAGGGCACAGGCCTTGGGGACAGCCCTCCCTGGAGCGCACAGTGGCCCCCTGGCAGCCCCAGTTTGAGCTGGGCCTGTTCCTGTGCACTGGGAGTGTTTTGGCAACCACTGAAAAGGCAGAAAAACAAGGAGCCAAGCCTTCCCCAAAGAAAGCCCATGTGGTCGCAGGCATGGAGCCAGTGCTTGGCCGGGAACAGCCCCAGGACCAGCCCAGCAGCGGGCAGCTGATGGATCCCTTGGCCGCACTGTGTGGGCTCTGGGTGGGGCCCATGGCTGTGCCAGGTACCCGGGAGCCCTGGCATGTGCTGGGAGCTATCAGAGCTCTGCTGGGGTGCAGGCAAGGGGCTGGGGGTCTCTGGAGCATGGGGCTGCTCTGATGCCCTGAGACTGCTGTGGGGGGTGGGGGCTGCGCTGATGAGGGGCTCTGGCACCGTGTAGCATCCCCCCACCCCCAGATCGGCTTTGCCAGCTGGGCATGGGGTCAGGCGCCAAGGGCAGAGCCCCACAGGGGACAGGGTGTGCCTGGGACTGCTGTTTCCCCACTCGGCCTCCCCAGCTCTGGGCAGGGCCCCAGGAATCAGAAGAGGGGCCTGATTTGCAGGGCTGGGCCCTACAAAGAGTTGCCTGTTCACAGAGAGCTCAGCCCTTTGGCCCCCTCCCCTTCCAGCTTAGAGGCTGGGATCTCCAGGGACAGGCACGCACCCAGGTAGGGCCCTGCCCCACCTGTGGCCCCTCCACCTGCCATGCAGAGTACCTGGGTCGGGGTCCAGCTCCAATACCCACCCTGAGAAGATGCCTCAGCACCCAGCAGCCTCCCTGGCTGGACTGGCTGCCCTTGGGGCTCCCCAGCAATGCTGAAGGAGTTTGTCCTAGGCCCAGTGAGGAGATGGCTGGTCCAAGAGCCCCCTGACACCCTGTGACAGGGTGGCAATGACCACACGGCCAGGCAGAGCAGGGGTAGGACCTGACACATCAGCACTGCCCAGGCTGGGCAGGGTTGGTACCATGGCACAAAGGACAGCCTGGCCCCATGGCCCCTGGTCCCGTGCACACCTCTGGACATGCCTCTGGACAGCCCAGTCTCACAGCCCCATGGCCAGCCCAGCACCACAGCCCCGTGACCCCACAGCCCCTCAACCCCACACCCAACCCATAGCCAAGGCCCCCATGTCCCTTGGCACCCTGACCCCATGGACAGCCCGGCTCCACGGACAGCCCGGCCCCATGGCCCCCCTGTGGCAGGGAGGCTCCAGAGGAGTCTGGCATCGCAGTTTATTGTAGGAAACCATGAAAATACAGCGTTTGTTGTAACAGAACCCAGGAGAAATGACAGCAGCTCGGTGAGATCCCGGTCTGGGACTGCTGGCACAGCCCTCCCGATGCTGGGGCTCCCCAGTGGGTCAGATCCAGACCCAGCAGGCCCAGCCCATCCCCGCCATGTGTGACTGGGCACCGAGTGGTCTAACGGGAGCCAAGTGTGGCCCTCAGAGCACGTGCAGGGCTGGCCAAACACGTTACTGCCCAAGGACAGGGCAGAGCAGGTGGCACTGAGGCACTCAGCAGCCCACGGGAGGGACCCCACGCTGGCTGTGTCCAGGGGTTGTGCCTGGCTGCAGCCAGATGATCCACGTTGAAAATGAGCCATTTTACAAAACATCTTCACGCCTTGTTCCAGCCCAACCTCCCCCCCGCCCTCTCCCCCACCCCAGNCTGTCACTTTCCACCCCCCTCCCTGTGCAGCCCCGTCCCGTTCCCTGACCCATCTCGAGGGCTGACCCTCTGCCAGCCCTGCCCACAGCCCCAGTCCAGAGCAGCCTCGGGCTGAGCCGGAGCTAGGGGCAGGCAGACAGGGTGAGGAGGGGACGGCAAAGCTGTCCCCGTCCCCCCCATCCCACAAAACAAACACCTGGTCTGTCCCCAGCGGTGGCAAGGCTGGGGCCGCCTCTGCTTTGCTCTGCTCCCTGGCCACTTGTGTCCCCCCAGGCCCTGGCGCTCGCGGGGTGCCCGGGGGGCAGAGCCAGCGGCGTGTGGGGACCGTGGGCATGGCTCAGTCCAGCTTGGAGAAGTTCCCGATGGTCACTTTCCGCTCCTGCTTGTTGGCCACCAGCTCTTGGAGGTGCAGGGCCCCGCCGCCGATGAAGCAGAAGGCAGGGCAGACGGGGCCCGAGCAGTCCACGCCACACTCCCAGAGCTCGCGGAAGGAGACGGCGTCGTAGAAGCTCACCTTGCCCTGCTCATAGTCCAGGCAGATGCCGATGCGCGGGGGCAAGGGCACGGTGCAGCCATTGGGGTCGCGGGACGTGAGGGCTGAGCCGTGCGACAGCAGGATCTTGCCCATGCCGATGGTGAGGAAGGCGTAGGGAGGAGGTGCCTCCACCGTTGTGTCCTCTGCCCCACTGTCGTGGCCACTGTCGGGGTCATACCTGTGGAGGGCAGACAGGTGAGTCCCAGTGCCAACACCCACGGGACAGGCTGGAGATCCCCCCACACCCCAGCGCCTGCTGGGAAGGTAGGAACAGGCAGAGGACCCCCTGAACCGCCCCAAGCCACCCCGCTCACCTGGGGCTCACCACATCCTGTGGCACCTGGAACCACTCCTGCAGTTTGCTCTCCAGTCCCACGCCCACCTTCACCAGGTAGGAGCTGGGGTCCACGCAGCAGGCCCAGTAGCTCTTGCCCTGGGTGATGGCCACATCGCCGATGACCAGGTCGATGGACAGGTGGCAGCTGGTCATCAGGCGCTCGGCAGCGAAGAGCATGGGGATGCCGGGGACGCTGCGCACCGCGCGCTGGTCCTTGCTGATGGCCAGCCGGTCCCGGTTGAAGCCCCAGCGGTTGTCCAGGAAGAAGTTGAGGACTGTGGGGAGGAGAGGAGGAGCAGGAAGGTGAGCAGGACAGCACAGCGGGGCGCCCTGAGTTGATCCAAGCACCCATCCCCTCTCACCTGGGGCGGGCGGCGTGTGCAGGTAGATGTCCTCACTGTAGTCCCCGAAGCCCGCCTTGTTGTAGCCCTTCACCCGGAGCACGTAGATGCTGTCGGTGTCCAGGTACTCGACGAGGGCGCAGGTGCCCCGCACCTCCTCCCGCCGCTGCCACAGCTTCAGCCCCTTGGCCTTGGCGTCGGTCTTGCGGAACTCCACCGTGTAGTGCCAGGCAGGCGGCGAGTGCTGCGGCAGCCGCCAGCACAGGAAGATCTGGTCGTAGGTGTAGGTGCGCTGCGTGTCAATGACGGGGGCCTCGGGCGCTGCGGGGAGAGGCAGCAGCGGGCATCAGGCAGCATCCCCCACCCCGCAGGTGGGGAGGCAGCCGGACGCAGGGAGGGGGCATTCCGGGATTCCGGACGGACGGACGGACGCACAACCAGCGGAGTCTAGAGGGGTCTGACTGCGGAGACCGTGTGTCGGCACCGGAGGAGAGCGAGAGTCAGGGAGACAGAGGAGCTGCTGCTGTGGGGCTCCAGGGACCAGACAGGCTGAGTGCAAGTCAGGAGGGAGGAGAGAGAGAGAGAGAGAGAGAGAGAATGGATGGAGGCAGTGGAAGAGGAGGAGGAGGAGGAGAA
>WBMY01017847.1:0-11324 GCA_013397315.1 Donacobius atricapilla
CTGCACCGAGGGGAAAGGGCCCATAGCCGAGAAGGCCACATTGGGGTCCTGGTTCCTGGTGTTGGTGCTGTAGTTATTGTTGTTTCTTTGTTTTATTATACACACTAGTAAAGAACTGTTATTCCTATTCTCATATCTTTGCCTGAGAGCCCCTTAATTTCAAAAATTATAATTTGGAGGGAGGGGGTTTATATTTTCCATTCCAAAAGAGGCTCTTGCCTTCCTTAGCAGACACCTGCTTGGTCTTTCAAACCAAGAGAAAAATAAATTAAGATTTTGTTCACTCTGGATTAAGAGATTTGCAGAAAGGTAAAAAGCTCATTTTCAAAGGGTCATTTTCACATTTTTACTTACACATTCACAAGGAAAAGTACAGTAGTGGGATAGAAAACAAAATCCAGTGTTACAGATTGCTTCTTCTCAGATGAATGACAGAGTTCTACTCAAGTAATAACACACTATAAAGCAGTAAAATATACCGGTGACACCAAGACTTTAACTCCCCTGCCCAAGTCTTATAAAAGAGATAAACCAAATTTTTAAAAATTGACCTTATAGTGAAAACCAACTTCTTATACTTACTGTTTATTTAAAGTTTGCAAGTGCACTATAATCGAGGGCTAATGAAAAATATTTGGACAGCCTTAGTAGCTCCCGCTTTATTTCGACAGCTAACGCTATCATATTTATGTGAGTATAATATAAGTAAAGCTATTCAAGCTGCCTATGTGAAATAAAGAAAAACACAGGTAATGAACAAGGGCACTCCCTTTCAGCCTGTTCCTGGAGTAGAATATTGCAAAATTATGATGAGGTCTTTCAAGAAGAAATAGAAATATAGGAAAGGAAAAAGATCTTGCACTCCCTCATATTTCAGTAGGACAGAAACACTGTGTTAAAATAACATTGCAAAAATGCCACATTTTAAAAATTGATTTAAAAAAATTAATAAGGCCTTAGAGATACAACTTAATTTTCAATTTACTTGTAAAATAAATCTTGCAGTCCAATAACTCTTTTTTCAAGAAGTGAGATTATTTTGACAAAAAAAATGCCTTCACAGTTATAAGACCAGCTTGCTTTGTTAGCTTAATTATCACATTTCTTATTGTTATGTTAATTTTTTAGCAGAGAAAAATTTGTATGAGGTATCTACTGCTGTGCTTACTCAAACTATAAAAGGATCATTTTAGGCTGAAGATCCTATGTTAACCTCTCGGAAAATACTGAAATCTCAAAAATAAAGTAGATAAAAGAACTATTGGTTCTTTTTTTTTCTGAAGAATACACAATGTTTGACAGAGTTAATTCAGTTTTTTTTTCTCTTGGCTCTAGTTTCTCAAGTCTTTCTTCACCCTCTTCAATGAAGGCAGTATATGTGTGGAAAGGAAATACTTTGCTGGACATTTCTATTTAGCATCGCCTTCTCACATTTCTATACACAGCTTTAAAAATAAATCACTGTGGAGACAAAAAAGACTACACTGAGATGCCCACCTTATCTTGTTTGTCTACTTAAATAAATGTGATTCAACTTTGAGGGAAAAAAATGAGTGATCTAATAACATAGCAGAGTGCCTAGAAAAACACTGTTTTTCATTATTTCTTAATGAATTTACCTACAATTAATAAAAACCTCATATTGTCATCGCCACAGAATATTCCTGCTCTAATTGTTAAAGTATTACCTATCCATTTTCTCTTCAAGATAGTGCCTAAATATAATATCAAACCAAGTATTTCTTACTGTTAGATCAATAATTTAAATGTATGATGGGGGCAGGTGTAGTGGTGAGGAAAGCAGCTGTTTTGAAGGGCTTGACTGAATACACCACTATTAGAGACATCCATATCTAGGGGAGGTCATAGCTGTATTTCTCCTCTTTTGACATAAACCAGTGTTTTCACTTAGCCCAATGGTGTTGCATAAAATTCTTAAAACTTCTACCAGTGACAGCAAAAGACATATTGAAGTGAAGCTTTCTGTTATTCGGAAAGGCATCCCTTCTTACAGATGTGAGCTCAACACACAGCAGGTGTGAATGACGCATCTAAAAAGCACAGAAAATGTTTGCATGGGATGTTTTGCATTTGTATTTTTACTGTGAATGCATATCAGAACTAACTCTGAAACTTACTCTGGTGAGTAACAATAGATATTTTCCTGATCATCCTCAGGCAGGGTCTGCATCAGTATCTGCAATTCAATTGCTTGTGTCCTGTGTTATATTCATGAATGTGAATATAAACACACAAACGTCAATAGGAAAACCACGTTAAAACTGAGCACAAAATAAAGGTCATAGAGAGATCCATAGTGCGACGCACATAAAAAAAAGCTGATGCATGCTAACAACTTCATTAAAAGAAATTTTAAAATCACAATTATAAAAATAGTATAATATTTTATAAAAATAAAAAAAGAAAACTTCACTGGTTTGTGAAGTAATTATTCACATATGGATTTGTGGGTACAGTTACAAGTGCAATCTTGCCACCCTAAGGAATTCATTGATTGATATTATGTATAAAAATATTATGAAATTTAATTCCTGACAATTATATGATGAAAAGTTCTTCTTAGAGGTTTGCTGTTTTTGTGGTTTTCTTTCGCCCAGTTTTTCAGTTACCTGACAATACAATCAATATTACCTGAAGTTTCCCAACAATAAAACCAATTCTCAAACCAAAACCAAAAAATAGCTAAGATGCATAATCATTGCAAGATTCAAAACAAGGGAAAAATCAGGCAATAATTTCTTGCTCTTTTACTGGTGCTGATGCCAGCTAGGTTCCTGCTGAAATCTTTCCTTAGACAAGGACAGACTGGGAGCCCAGAACGGGACTCAGACTCAAAATCCTTTAGAGCTGCAGGCAGATATTTCATGCCTTCACTGAGACAACTCATTAAGTTGTTTTATTCTCTTCCACAATTAGAAAGATTAATTCTTTAAAAAGTCATTGGAAAGACTTCGTTTTGTGCAACTGTTTGAACACCAGAGTTAGTTACACAGAGGGTGTAAAATATCAAAAGTCATGATAAAAACTACACAAGGTAGTAACACTGACATACACAACAAACCATCGTGAGTGAACCCGTTTGCTAACATACAGATGATATGTTAGAGATAGGCTATCAGCAGTACACAGGTTTAGGGACTATTAGGCTCTTCTTTTTTTATGAGTTCTTGCTTCATATATTCAAATATATGCACGACTTCCAAGTTCGATCTACTCATATCCCTATGAAAACTGCACATTTCTTACTAATAGTAAGAAACAGTAATGAGCAAAGTGGCCAAGGCCTATCATGGCAGCCAAATCATGTGTCAGAAATAGAGATAATTCCAAGTCTTGGAAAACTTGCCAGGAAAACAGATGAAGCCACGGTAAATGAAGCAATCAAGCATCTGAATTTCTGACACCTGCAAAATGGAATTGAAGAAATTTATGAAATAAGAATGTCCCTTACAGTCTGGTTCCACAAACATTTGTTTTGACTGATCATATAACATTATTTCATACTACAGCAAACTCCACCATTGTGAAGAAACCTAAAACTGAGTCAATTTTAAAACAACCCACACACATACACACACACACACACACACACAAAAAAATTAAAACCCAAAAATCCTACACAGAGGTATAAATATTTCTAGAGTTAAATGAATGAATTTTCAAGTCCTACAAAATCTGGGCCAGGCATCATTCTTCAATTTTAATATTTGAAAACACAGTAAACTAAGACATGGACATCTGTGGTTTTCCCATCCACATTCTACACTTTCAAACATAGTATTATATGTAAGTTGGGTACAAATTCAATTTTAACACTTGAGCCATAAAATCGGACTTCTCAACTACAGTAAAAAACCAGTTACCTACAAAGCTGCACAAGTACAAAAGTGGAAAGGGGAAAGTCAAATTTTAACTGGTCATCAGTAGTAAATTTGTAATTAAAGAATAATTTCATACGGAGGGCAAGAACGTCTTAGAAGGGATTAAACAGTCTAGGAGCAAGATTGCAAAATACATGACTCCCTACTGTCTTGTAGCAAGCCAGGAATACCAGCAAGGTGCCTGTGTCCACATTTGGGCAGCAGAACCGGGAGAAGGCCTGGAATCAAGGGTGGGCTGAGGTGCCACCACTCACAGGGCTGGTACTTGGGCAAGTGGTTAGAGGGCATCTGTCAAGAGGCATCTATGCAGATTTGTTTTAGAACCACATATTGAAGTGGGATTCTGCTCACTGTGCTGTTCATTAGTTATATTTATATATATATATATTTAAGCATGAACATGTGTTTTACATGCCTTGACAGATAAAATAAAAATTCCTCAACAGCAGTTTAAACAGAAGATCACTTACTATTTCAAGAAATGTTTTATTTTCTCTGAGTCATGCAGTTAGGCTTTTTGAAAATAAAATTTCTGTTTAGTCTGAAGAAATAATACTATTCCTCTTTCATAAAAATTCCATATTCTAATACTGATAATATTGATCTAGCATAGTATTTCTTCTCTCAGTGATGATAGATTAATTGCTGGGAAAATGACATTGAAGTATTTCCTTAGAATAAATTTAAGTGGAGCAAGATACTATCTGTCAAATATTTTTAGGCAGATATTAAAATAAACTATAAAAGAGACCACTATTTATACTCCAAGAAGGTAACACAATGAGTGATTACCACCCACTGCTATTTACCACCTATTTACCTGCTTATGTTCTACAAAAAATTACAGTTTAAGAGACATCCAGTATTTTAGAATGTTCTAGTCTGAAAAAAAGATTTTGTACCAAACAATACCTGATTTTCTCACTGAAATTGTTAATAACTGCAAAAGTGGTTCTAACACATTTTTAGCTGTGGGGTTCTGAAGTCAGAGGAACACTGTGTTCATCACCATTTTCTCCTACACATAGCTCTTTACTGGCAAGAGGTAGGGTAGGAAGGATGACAGAAACCTTTAAAAATTCTCATGAGTGTGGGTTTTCCAGGTTTAAGGTTAATTACATTTACTCATTGTGAATTACTGCTAAAAGGACACACGTCCAGTCTGGGATGTTATTTTCCAAATGTCCTTCTACATTAATTAAAGCCACAAAAATAATATAAATAATTAAATATCTATGTAATCAGTATAACATATGACCAAATATTCAGGTGTGAAAGATGAATCTCTCATTAAAAAAACCCTATTGAGATGGCATTATAGCATTCAACAAGATAAGGATACATATAAAAACTAACACGTAAATATGAACAACATACTCATAGCACTGGTAGGTTTTTTAATAATATCTTTAAATCTGTAACATTCAGGTATGCACAACCGTGCACTAAAACTTGACATAGTCTGACTCTACTCAACATACGTTTTCAACACCTTCGGCATTATCTTAGAAACACTTCCACTGCGACATTACAAAAATATACTAGAAACATCAAAACAGAGACTACTCTCTTCAGTACCTCCATCACACATGCACACTTTACTAGAAGTGAGAGTTAGATCAGAGAATTCTGTTCGAATTTTTCAATCTGTACTTGTGTATAATATCCACAGAGAACATACTGCCATCCTTCTCAAGAAGCAGAATATTGTCAAATTTCTACATAGTCACTGCAGAGATACAAGAAGAAGAGACTTATCTGCCATGGTAGATTCCCTACCTCTACCCACCCTATCAGCCTGCCCCAACATGACACAAGATGGTGAAAAAAAGCTTGTTTTCTACTGCAGTTTCATAAGTATAACAGTGATAAAGTCCAGCATAACTGTGAACCCATCACTCTAAATTTGGAGCAGTCTGACTGGGTATCTACCACTTCTGGGCTACAAAGAGCAAACTGGCAAAGAGATGTAGACAATTTGCAGAGGGTTGGAAAATAACAACACTTCATTGCAGACCATACAGAAATGTACATATGGATACGTGCACACCAAGCCTCCTTTTCTCTAGTCTCTACTAATTCTTTATTTTCCTGTCCACGGAGAATGAATCAGAACACAATACAGTACAGTTATACAGCGTAAGTATGTTCTTTTAGGTAATGTTCACAGAAGTCAAAACACGTTGAGTAGAGACAGGGCGGGTTGAGCCCTTGCGAAGGAAAAATGAAAAGGAAGAAGTCCTCATACTCCAAACACATTAAGAATATACAAGGAGTAGATGCTAAAGTGATATTCCATAAAAAAATCTTACACATTTCCTATCATAACTGAAAGGATTCTTCAGGACAATGCTATAGCAAGATTTTACCTATCACTTGTGTCTAGGTGAGAATTTTACATTTAATTATTGTTATATGCACTGCAAATTTTACTAGATACAAAAGCACATTGATAGTCTCTTCCAGTAGCAGTGGGTCTATCAAAACTCAACAAAGGTTTGGCAGCTGATTGATCTATCACTGAAGTCCTTTTGTATTTTATTTTACTTGACATCCGAATAACATTTTTACAGAACTGTGCCCTGAGAAAAACCCTGTCATAGTCTTCTCTTGTGCCAGGCTAACCACTGCTCTCTAGATCTTCCAGAAGTACACCAGGAAATGAGATTAAAAAGCACCGTGGTTCTGTTTGTCCTGTTTTGCAGGGAGAGAAACACATTCAGTGACATACATATATGCTTATAAATATGTTTTATGTAAGAGTGAGTAGGTTAAGAGTAAAATTATGGGTTAGTATTTGCAAACAAGTTTTAAGATAATCCTTCCTTCACCCAAGAGTTTGATTTGTTCTCAGTCTTAATTACTGGAGGAAGTGTCTACTCTTTGGAAAAGTAGTCTCCGGAACAGACTTTGCTTGAGGACAGAAATGTAATTTCTGACGGCTGTGGTGGAACTCCAGAGCCTGCCGGCGTGGTGCACTGAAAAACAGTCCTAAAACTTCCACACTCAGGCTGATAAAACTGAGAGTTTACTGCAACATACTTTATCAATTGCAGGGCACAGCAACCAACAGTGTGCTCCATTGCATCCAGACAGTCCTGAAAGAATTTAGTTTTAAGGGCTATTTCACCCTTGAAAATTAAAATCAATCATCTTGATAGTTTGGTGGGGGTTTTTTTTGTAAGTTACCATTGGCTCAGAAAAACAGCAGTAGTTTTTTGCTGCAGGCATAGAAATTCCCCAACACAGGAACTAGCTAAAATTCTAAATGTCTTTTTCTTCTCATATTTATTTTTTGTCAAGCAGGACAAACGAGTAATTCTTGTCTGTTATACAGTTGTGTATCTGCGTCCTCCAAACAAGGCATAGTAAAAGGACTGGTACTTAGGAAATTAAGAGACCAGTTATATTCAAACGATGCAGCATATCACTGTTGAATGAATATTCAGCTTGTTCTTTCTAAAGAAAATTTCTTTTATTCATTATTTATTTAGGCAAAGCTCCCATTGATTTCCCTAGGAGCTTTAGTTATAAAGAATAAGGAAAACAAAATTCAGTCCTATTTTTAATAAAAACAAAAATATCCCCCCCCCCCCATCAAAACCAACCCAATTACTAAAGATTGCTTATTCTCCTAAAAAAATAAGGGTAAGTAAATGGCACTATGATTACAAAACTATTCCAAACTAGACTACTGCATAGCAGATAGGCTTCCAGTCATTGATTGGAAATTACATTCAGAGCCACAGTTTGCTGGCTTGAAGCCTAAAAAGCCTTCCTAATCCAAATAGCAGTCAGTCTGGATGGTAGAAAGGCTTCAAAGTAACCATAAAAGTACCAGGATATTTTTATTTGTTTTATTATTGTTTTATGAAAAGAAATGCTGTAGAGTTCTGGTATTTTTTTTATAATATATTGTCTTTCACTCTGTGCTTTCTTAAGAAAAAAAAAAACCCTACAGGTTTAGACAAGATGGGTTAAAAAGGAGCTTTAATCATGGTTTATCAAAGGGGTGGAAAGATCAGACCGTCTCAGGTGGATAGAACAGTCAGTTTCAGCTTATTTAATTTAATGAGATTGCACTTTGCCAGAACATTGTGTATGGTCAAAATATCTATTTCACACTTTCAGGAATGAAAGACAGTCTCACTGGTAGGACGTTCCCAGCTCCTCACTTAGTCCCCGTATTTTGTCTAGCACTAGTAATAGTGGCAGCCTTAACCCCTGGGAAATCAAGGAGAACCTTTGTTACCAAACACAGGAAAGGGAGACTCAGGGATTCTTAACAGCAAACATGAATGAGTCGCCAGGTAGTATAATTTGTACAGATGATTACTGTACAAGATAATCAATACAGCTTGGTGGATTTTTTTCTAACACTTATTTACAGTAGGATATTTTGACAGAACTGAAACTCATCTCATCTAATGAAGATGTCTACAAAGCACACAGATGACCTAGTTACTTGGACTAAGTCATAATCAGTAGTGAACCAAATGGCACTTTTATACTGCAAATTGCCTTTGCATGTGATTTCTTCCTTCCATCTTTTTCATGACTTCTTCATGTAAGATATATTTTTTCCTTTCATATGACCAGAAAGGGAGTTAGCTAGCTCAGATGCAAATATCTAAGTTTCAGATTTTTCATTTCAGACAGATAAATCCCAATTTTCCTGTCTCTATCGAAGACAGAAGTTAGTCATGTATCTCAAAAGTAAGTCATATTTGCAAATAAATGAAACAATGAAATTCTCCCTTCTCCTGCTTATCTGTAATTTTATTTCTAATTCCAAAAGTCTTTTAGCTTCAAATTGGTATTTTCTTATTAGGACTCCATAGCAGTAAACATCATCTGATCTCTAACATAATTAGTAATCCTGAAGGAACCAACTTTACCCCTCCCCTCAAAATTTTCCGATAATTATTGAATATCCATATTGAGCACATCCAGTCTAATATAACTCGGGATACAGCAAAATGCTGCAGGTGAACTAAACCAATGTTTTGGGCCCCCTGTATGCAACTCAGTTTCGCTAGGGCATCACCTTTATAGTACATGTTCCCCTCGAAAGGTTTTACTCTTGCTGTCTCGTTCAAAACCTCCACTCCAGCCCTTCTTTAACAACAACATATTCTGTTTTCTCTCCAGGTGAGGTTTACTAGGGTATATGGCATCTGAATAATAATGTTTTTTGTACCCTATTTGACCCCATATTTAATGAGACTTTTCTTTTGGTTTTTAGAATTTTTTATAAAGGTATTCTTTCTCAATAACTATGAGCAGGTCAAGCAAATACAAGTGGGGATTTCTTGTAGCAACTATTAAACATAATGAGAAGAAAAAAAAAAATCTTGTTTCTAGAAACAGCCAAGGTTTTGAAAAATGCTTTCTACTTCGATTTAGAAGAGGACAGAGAAACACCTAAAAAAGTGCAAGATCTTCTTCAGTAATTGGACGAAAAAAGAACAATAAAGTAATAAAAATAAATTCAAATATTCCAACATGTGCTTTCTAATCTAGTTTTCCCTCAAGACCCCACAGGCAAATATTTTAATTGTTAAAATAATATTACAGAAACAAACAGGCATTTGAACAGCAAGGAACAAGCAACAACTTATTCTTGAGCACAACTAAATAACAAGATCTACTTAATGAAAAGTTATTAGACCCACTACCCAGTTGGCCAGGTTTTCTAACCCTATCTTTTCTCTATCCTTTGAGACTTAAAGCCCTAGAGGCAGTTTTCTTCATTTGTTTATTAAGTGAGTGTGATATTTAAATAGTAATTCTGTTGTTCCTAATTTCAATCTACTTAAAATGAACTTGCCAGGATTTCAATCACTTTTCAAATTATTGCACTAAAAATGCTCATTAAGTAGATTACAGACAGTATTGTTTTTAGCTCAGGTCCACACAATATTTTGGTTGCTAAAAAATAGCATACCAATTTGTAGTGAACACTTAAAACTTTCTTCTGAAAAGCAAAATAATTGGACACCAATCCTCCACTGCATTTCACAGATATTCTACAAAGTATAACATTAGCCTGTAATGGTACATTTGCACATATATAAAACACAAACATATGACATATAAGTAAGACTGATAAAACACATAGATATAAAACATTGCTGAGGTAAAATTCCAGTAAATCACAGTTGGTTAAACTTTAGTAGTAAAGATGCTTCATTTTTTACAAAAAAAATAGAACAAAACATTTTCATCTTGACAGCATGCTGTTTCTCCTATAAGTTTTATGTTATTTCTTAAACTTAGAAAGACAGCTTTTGCTATAATGATATTTATCTAATATATATCAGTATACTGAGAAAGACATCTCTTCTTCAATTTTTAATCTAGAAGTCACACACAGGCCCTGACTGCCAAAATTACAAGTTACAGAGAAATTTTATGTTTAAGAACTACCAGATCAATTTACCAAAACACTTAACAGTGCAAAATACAAGCAATTGTACAGAAACTCATCATAATAAATGTTTTTACTATTGCTTTTGCTTTTCCATCCCTCTTAATAAAACAACTGGAAACTCAGAGAGAAAAGCAAATTTTAACTTTTCACTTCAGAAACATCTTAAAGATAATGTGTACTTCTGGAGTCAGTGACTGAGACATGATTCATTTTAGTACTTGTTATTTCTTCACCATTGAAAAAAAAAATGCCGGGAGTGTTCTAGGAAGGAAAGCCCTTTGATTTAGTGATGGCTCTAACAGCTCCCACCTCTGTTATCACCTTGTTAGTTGAGAGCAGCTAACATTAAACATTAAAAGTACTGAGAAGCAGATTTAGTCTTTTTGCAATCCTGCGTGACACAGCACACTACACTCTCAGCAGACTATACTCTACAAGCAGCACTAATGCACAGGTGAATTTGGGCAGGGGGAAGAAGATAAATATTTGAAAAATTTAATGCTTTTTGACTATTCAATTGTTCTTTGATTGGCTTGTTTGGAGTGGGGAGGTAGCAGAGTTGAGAACAGACGGGGGAATATTTGGCCTATTTTTTCTCAGCACAATTAGTTAGAAGGTGAGATTATTGAAGTATTTTCAGAAGATGAATCAATAGACAGAGTACTGGCAAGTATATCATATGAGATACTATGCTGGGTTTGGCTGGGGTAGAGTTAATTTCCTTTTACAGCGCAAAGTATGGGGCTGTGTTTTGGATTTGTGCTGAACACGGAGTTGATAATATAGAGATTTTTTTGTTATTGCTGAGCAGGGCTTACACAAAGACCAAATCTTTTCTGCTTTTTGCACAGCCTGAACGGCAAGGAAATTGAGAATGCGTGGAAGGCTGGGAGGAGACACAGCCAGGACAGGTGACCCAAACTGACCAAAGTGGTATCCCAGACTATACGACATTACGGTCACCATATAAAACTGGGGCAAGGGGGAGG
>WBMY01017847.1:17495-35930 GCA_013397315.1 Donacobius atricapilla
GGTGGGTTGTCCATAATTTTTTTGCAAAACAGGCTGAATTGCTGTATATGCTAACTCTTGAAACATTATTTCTCAAATGTGAGAAATTTAACTGCATGTTAGCAAACTCCTGACGTTAGCGAGGGTAAAAGCTTCATTAAAGGACCACATCTGTGGCCCCATCACTGCTGCTTCTTCAGTTTTTATGCTGTATGAGCTATCTATGTTTTGGCAGAAATTACTATGACAATACACAACAAAACTGCATGCCTTGTGACTGTGAGGTGCATAAAAAAGAGACATAGCATTTGTATATTCAGCCCAGTGGTCCAAACTTTGTCTTCCTGCTTCATCTGGACTATCTAGCAGCTCCTATATACCAATGGGATTTTCCATCCTGAGTGATACTGCTGTCTGTGGGTTGGACACTAGGTACAATATTGCTGAGTGTCCCTCTTCCATGTTGCTGAGACTATATAATTTTCTGCAAATTGCCATGTAGAACAGTTTGGTGTCAAGAATAACTGTGGGATAGAGATGAAATGTCAATTAAGCTCCCGAAGATTTTGATTTTTTTTGTTGATTATTTAAATCAGCTTCCTCACCCATTAAAGGATGCTCTTATTCATCTACAGAAGTAAGAGTAAAATGTGTTCTGACTTCACGCTACCAGAACAGTGTTAGGTGTTACAAATATGTATTTCAGCTCAGACAAAACAACTAAAAATAAAAAATTTGAATGGCATTTAATGCAGGTTTTTGTTTCATTCTTTTAAAAATAGCAAATCAGCGTGATGAAGAAAAAAAAGGCCTATTTCTGAATTGCTATATTGAGTAGAAAGGTTCAAGTTAACAAATCTATTATACAGCTGGCCTTCCACTTTTCCATGTCAACTCTTGTTTGAATGAAAATGCACGGAGAAACTGTATTAAAGATTATGTGAATCATAACCTGCCTTCTAGCTCCCTTAAATCATCCTTATAATTCTACATTCTGTTTCTAGACTTTAGTACAACCTCAGAGTCACTTGTCCAGAAGCTGGATTTCTTTGCTATATAGTTCCTTGAGTTAATATTGACCTTCTAGCTAAATTAATATGAACATAAAAATGTTCCATGTGCTGCATCCCATCTCTAAAGAATATCCCATGAGATGGTCCTTGACTCTGCAGCTAGACAAAATTTCATGCTTAAAAATAGGACAAATATCACATAAAATCTTGGCAAGGACTTTCAATGTAATGATGTTCTTTAGGATTAGCTCTAAGATCCCCAGGGCTTTGAATCAGGAAGAATTATTATTCTGGTAATGTAATGCAAATTCAGTAAAAAGGCCAATGCCATTGTGGGTAAATATTTGTCTTATAAAATAGCTTGCAGTCACCAAAAAGGAACATCTAACGGACAAAGGTCATAGGATTTTCTGCTTATTTTTGGAGTGAATTGCATGCAAATATACATATGGATATAACGTGCTTTTATAATTTTGGAAATGCCAGTCTTAGAATAAAATTGTATGCTGAAATATGTACCTATGTTTCTGTTTGGTCAGACAGAATTACAGAAATCTATACAGGATGTATCTGGAATATCAAGATAGTCATCTATTTATCCAGGGATGAAATTATGGTATCTGGCGCTGGTAAGGTGCAAAAAATAGCATAGCTTGACTCACACATAATATTGCAACCTCCTCTTTGCTTCTACATCATATCTTCCTGCTGCATCCATGAAATATTTTGACTCACATAATCTTATCTCTGTATGGCAGCGTCTTGTTTGCCATTTCTCTTCCATACAGTGTCCAGACTTTTCACTAACTTCTGAGCTCCTCTTTGTGGAACCCAGACAAATCTTTCTGTTTCTTACAAGCCTCTTTTCCTACTGCAATTTTTAAATTTCCCCCACTCTTCCAGTATTTTATTTTTCTTCTCATATCTTGCTTTTGAAATTTCTCCCAAACACCAAAAAACTTACTCATTTTATTTGCCTTTGAAATGCAACATTATGACCACTTGATTTGATAGAGGATCCTTCCCAGTTGATCTTCATATATGTATTCTTTAAAAAAACTGCAAGTTCCCCAGAACAACTGTGTCTTTTTACAAATTAATCCTTACAGGTAAAACATCTGCAAAATTTAGTTGTTCAAAACTTGAATTAGTTGATCTGGGTATTGCCAGCCTTCATTTACAAATGGAGGACCTTATAATGAAGTCCTTTTTCTTAGCAGACGAAAACTAATAGAAATTATTCCTCTTTAAAATTATTTACACTGTGACTTTTCGTCTGTAAGGAAGAGACCCTTTTAAATGCATGCTAACCATACTCTTGGTACAACTGTGATCTGCTTATTAATTGTAAACCAATTTTTTAAAGGACAGTTATAAGGACTTTCTTCTGCTTCTGGTACAAAATACACTTTACAACAGGACAATTGTTTTCATTGTATCATAGTTACTACACTACAAAATTTGCTTGCAAAGCACAAAAATAGAAGTATGAAAAGTCAACAGCATCCATACAGGCTGACTGAGAATATTTGTTTTATTCCTTCCCAGTAGCTTTCTCCTTCAAAGACATCAACCAAATCAGAAATTAGCTATTCACTTACTACCTTCTTCGCCTCACCTTTCACTAATTCAGCTCCATCAAGCCCAGATTTACTATCCAACTAGCAGTGAGTGACACTAAACATTATTTCTGGAGACTAGAAAGAAAGATAAAAATTTTAAACGTTTATGTTTGTCCTTTCCTGTTTAGTTTTATTGGTCCCGTCCTCTGCGTCCCCTCATGGCCTTGGTTAACCCTCCTTCTAGTGCCACCTGCTGCAGTTGTTTTGGTATTACATGTTTCGCTTTACAGCATCTAGTCATATAATACAGCTGGAGAATGTATCTTTTTAGTGCAATCGAATTCTTTCATGATCATGTAAAATCTGCTTCCCAGGACTATTCCCAACCCTGCAGAAAAACACTGCTGTAATTGTCTGCAGAGACTGCAGAGAGCAGAAATGCTCAAAGACAAATATAAATCAAAATAAATGAATCAAACCACATAATGCCAGGTACACTAATAATGATATTTGTAATGTTTTTAAGCCATTTTTAAAGAAAAAATAAAGTTCATATCCACATTATACTGCTACATGTATTTTTTAATCGTAGATCTCTATACAGTAGGTATGACTTAGAGCAAAAATTGATTTTCAGAAATAAGGGTAGCATAACTACTAGTCTTAACAATGTTTTGTTTTGTTTGGTTTTTGTTTTGGTTCGTTATTTTCCAGTAGGGTCAGGATAGCACAGGTTGTCTTATTGCAAAGCTGCAAATTTCTTTCCAGGCTGCATTTGTTAAAGGGAGAAGTCATCTGTGTATGGCTCATTTTACCTCTTATTGCAACTACACTTATTGCACCTACACTAATGACTTCATTAAGGATTTAAAACCTATTTTTTTTCAGACAAGACACAGAAGACAAACCACAGCAGACATGGCTCCTTGCACCTACAGAAGAATTCATGCCTTTAACAATGTTGTAAATCTCTGTTGGAACAAATGTGTGGCTACACAGAGAGCTCTTTTGCTGCTGCTGTCTGACCATTCAGGTTTTTCACCTGAAAGGATGCCTTAAAAATGCTGGGGACAACTTTTTTTCAGGGTTTGTGAAAATGCTTCCTCTTAGCCCTTGTGAGTCTTCTCATTTCACAGTCAAGAATTTTATTATTTCTATCATAAACACTCTGTGTGTTGTGGCTCCCAACAGAGGAAATAAATACAGGATACTGGAAAATGAACTTATACACAGAATAATAGAATCTTTAAGGTTGGAAAAGACCTCTAAGATGATCATGTCCAACCATTACCTCAGCACTGACATCTATGCTATTAAATCATGTCTACAAGCACCACATCCACATGCCCCTGAAATTCTTTCAGATATGGTCACTCCATCATTTCCTGGGAAGTCTGTTACAATGCCTGACCACTCTTTCAGTGAAGAAATTATTCTTAATGCTCAATCTAATTCCCCCTGACACAATTTTGAGGTCATTTCCTTCTTTCCTGGTGCTGGTTACCTTGAACAAGAGGCCAATCCCTACCTGGCTGCATCCTCCTTTCCTCATCTACTCTGTCTCTGTAGAAAGCAATAAGGTCTGCCCTGAGCCTCCTTTTCTCCATGCTGAACAACCACAGCTCCCTCAGCCACTCTCCACAGGACTTGTGCTCCTGATCCTTCCAGCTCCATTGACCTTCTCTGGACATGCTCCAGCCCCTCAATGCCTTGTTGGATCGAGGGCCCAAGAAATGAACAGGGAATTTGATGTGTGGCCTGCCCAGTGCTGAGTACAGGGGGGCAATCACTGCCCTGCTCCTACTGGAGACACTGTTGCTGATAGAAGCCAGGATGCCATTGGCCTTCTTGGACACCTGGGCACAGCTGGCTCAGTTGCCATTGACCAGAACCCCCAGGTCCTTTTCTGCCAGGCAGCTTTCCAGCCTCTCTGCCCTCAGCCAGTAGCACTGCCTGGGGTTTGTGTGATCCAAGTGCAAGACACATCGCTTCACCTTGTTGAATCTCATGCTGTTGTCTTTATTCCATTGATCCAGCTTGCCTACATCCTCTGCAGGGCATTCCGACACCCCAGCAGATCAAGGCTCCTGCCCAACTTGATATCATCTGCAAACTTACAAAGGATGCATTCCTGTCCCCTGTCCAGGTCATTGATGAAGGTATTAAACAAAACTGGTCTCAAACATTTTTTAAAATATTAAATATTTAATAGTGACAATACAAAAAAGTGTAATAGCAATGTTAATAATAACAACAATAATATTAAAACAACAACAATGTTTAGTAAGTATTTTTAATGTCTCGTATGTGATGTGGTATTTTTTAAAAGGATGCTATGCAAAGTAATTTGTAGAAATAAATGTGTGAATAATAAAAGGAAGCAAGAAACCAGTACTGAAGGACTTGATGCTATGGTGTTTTTTTCCTAATTAGACCATATCTTGAAGGATAGACTGTCTAAAGGTATGGAGATTAGAAAGGCACAGTGAAGGCATATAAAATAATATGGATTTATCAAAGGCAGATCATAGTACACAAAGCTTATAGTTCTCTTTGATATCTGATTCCTTCCTAAAGGAAGAATATGAATTCTTGACATTGGATGCATATGAATATGATACTGTTATGATGTTTCTTTGATAATGTGAAAAAGATGGAGGATAGCAAAGCATATGTGCAATGAATCAGAAGGAAAGGCAATAAAGGAAGGTGGAAAAAAGTATCACTTATGTATAAGCTTTGCTTAATGTATTCATTCAAGGCCACAGTGCAAATAACAGGAACAGGCTTGTGGGGCTTATAATTTGGGAGATTTTTAGGAAAATACTCTCACTGTAGGAAAGATATGACACAGTTGACCTTCCCAAAGAAAAGTTAGAGAATATGCAATAGTAAAATATGCAAGACTGTGCATTATCTGAGGGTGATATTGATGACATCAGCTGTAAGGTAGTTCTTTAGTTAGAAACACAAGATCCTAGCTGAATTAGCAAAATCTGAGATGACTATTAGCTTAGCTTGAGCCACAAAAAAACCCCATAAAGGTCAATTGTAACCTGCACAAGGAAGGTATCTGAGCTGGGAATGGAGTGAGAGCCAAAGGATCTGAGCAGAAACGAACAAGAGATCCAGAGACTTCTTGTCCCATACTGCATACCAGTGTTTAGAAACATGAATTTGAAAGTCTTCAAAAGTGGTGAAGAGCCAAGAACCCAAAATCCATGTGTTGGATTGAGATGCAAAACCCTAGATGTTCTGCAAATCTTTTCAAATGTTGGTATAACTTTTGCTTTCTTTGCCAAAAGAGTCAAGTAAATCTTGAAGACTCTGGGCTGTGACTTCTCTTTGATATAGATGCCTTCATCAGAAGCTGAAAATTAAGATTATTTTCTTTAGTGCTTGATGCAGACTAACCAATCATTGCTCAGTGAGTGTTTGGGTTGCTATAATTCTCATTTTCAACTAGCATTCCCTGGGCATCACATACAAAGCTTAGTTGCCTGGGTGAAATCTGGAGATTTCAGGCACCTGAAGCACCTGCTTGCTGTGAAGTTGCTTGCTATAATCATGCCCAAGGATACAGCTACAAACACAGGTGCAAATCAGACTACAAAGAATCCTGCCTGGAGCTCCATTATGTCTGTCTTCCCAATGAATGAAAAGTGAAGCTCAGCAAGTCTGTATTTCTCTGTTTAAGATATTTTCTGTATTTCTTTTTATATCAAGCCTGGATTTCATTGCCAAGAATGCAAGAGTCATGAAACTCTGATTCCATAATGAGCCTGGGTTAATTTCTCTATGCAAATGACAAGTCTCCTTGAAATAGGAATATACTCTCCTTGAAGAATTAATATTAGGAAGGTAAACATGTTGTTTATGTAACTTTTTTTGGACTGTATAAAAATCAGCACTACAAGCCTTTAGTTATACGTAACTATTTCATGTTCAAAATCTATCAATTCAGTAGAAAGCAGTCAAATGTTCAGTTGTTATACAACAGAAGATCTAACTTAACCAAGCCTTATTTCTACAATGATAGGAGAAAGAGGCATATAATGTGTCTTCTGTATCTTAATTTGTGTGAAATTGTTTGTTTGACAGCAGAATTTGGATACAAATCTGGTGCTTTGTTGAAGCAATGTGTAACAGAGAGATAATGTGAAAGAGGAAAGGTAGTAAACAGGTTTCTGCGAGTTGAACAAGATCAAAAATATGGTACTCAGCTTTTTCCAGAATGTAACTATCTCTGAACTGAATGGGCAGGTCTCACCTGCATTGTCAGCACTAAGAGTAAGCTGCAAATAGCCAATGTTTCATTGATCTGGACTGCATTTTACAAACCAGGGTCAGCCTCTACATACTGTAGGTTAACTGTTGTTGGCATTGTTCAATGCATTGAAACATACACAGAATTCTCTGAAGGGAAATTATTTAATTCCTTTTTTTCCCCCCCATTTAGATATTATTTTGCAGGCATCAGAAAAGGGAAAATTGCGTTACTCTATATATTCTTATTTCCCTTTCCTTTTTTATATGCCTATGGGGATTATATGCAAAGTATCTAGCCTGAATATTCTGCATATATATATATCTACGTAATATAAGCATCACATGATACAATGAGCAACTCTTAATATACCAGTGCCTAGCTGGTAAATATGATCATTATCTCTTCAAGGTGTAAGATCACTTTGGAGGTGTGCTTCAGGTAGGTAGTTCTTTTTATTCCATTGTGGAACAGACACTGAGAGAGAGAGAAGCGTTTGGGATATCAGCAGTGAAAGAAAGACTAGGAACCACATGAGTAGTTCTCCCCATCCATATCAGTGAACAATCAAGCTCTTGCAAAGGCAGTTTTATTCTGAATGTAAAATGAGCAATTGTCTTGTCTGATGCTCTTTTATATAAAACTGAAAGAAAAAACATTTTCTTGTGCTTTTTTATTATTACAGACTTGACTGGATAAAGTCACTCACTCGTTTATGCTGCCTTTTTTTGCTGAATAATGCATTGAGGACCCAGACCAGCTCTTGTCTGAGAATGAGAAATCCTTGGGAATTATGTTTTTCTGTGTTTGATCTCAAGGAAAATCTCATGGGATACAACATCTCAAAGTTCTGGGATGACAACAAGACGCAAATGAATCAGAGGTGCCTAGATTTTCTCAGATTTTACTCCATCCTTACTGCCAGCAAGACTTCTCACAAAAGACTGGGGAAAAAAATTAAGAAAAGCAAGTAATCAGTAGTTTTAATACATAGTGCCATGTAGTATTGCCCTGTTTGCTCTTGTGTTCAATACTTACCCTCTGCACACTCACCTTTCTCCTCATTCTGAAGGCAGCACCTGTCTTTATATACAAATTTCTCATGCCATGCTGCCACTGCAGTTTGCTTAAAACAACGTTAACTTCTGAGTCCAGACTGGTGTGTTTTGAAGCAAGAGCCCAACCTGAAAGCAGCAGAGCATCCACTAAACCTTATACATTGCAAAGCAGAGGAATGTCTTGAAAGAAGTACTGCAGAGGCTAAGCATCTGTATCTTTGCATTAGGAATCAAGATTCCCGTCAGATCCTCACACTTGATGCAATTACAGGGAAGCTTATGTTCTTTAGGCCTTCCATTCTCCCATTTATCCCTCCTGAAACAGTAGATAATGCCCTGGGTTTTCCACAAACCAAGGTTTAATATTGATCTTTCTCTGTGTTTTTCCCATAGAAGGGAACAATTTGTCTGTAATATAACCTTGATTGAGCTTTGTGTGCCCCTGTCAATATCAGCAATACTGCTAGTGCAGTTAAAAACTAAACAGAGTTAGGAAACACGCAGATTTTATGGAACTGTAGAAGAAAGTAAGCAAGCAACAGACAGACCGACAAGCATAAACATTAATTATGCCATGCTGGAGAGAAATGCAAGGTTGCTACAAAATTGGCTACAGTCAGACAAAACAATCAGGTACAGTTTTGGTCCTATTTATCATAATCTCAGAAGCACACATTGGCGAAGACTGGACGTGTATTTCTGAGATTAAAAAACTAAGAAATACAGAAAAAAAAGAGAGGACTTTTAGGCTTACTCCTATTTACTCCTAACTTTACCTCACTACAGGTTCTACAGAACATATCTGTTGTTGCCTTCTGCAGAAACTTTCCAACTTTAATGAAAATTAATGGAAAGATGTTCTATAATCTCTTTAATCCCCAGTCCCGTTTTCTTATATACAGTAAAAGCAACACAGTGAAAGTCATCTATACTGCTGATATGAATTTTCTTCACCTCAAAACTTCTTTCCTTTCTTCTGAAACCTCTTTAAAAACTTTAAATGTATAGTCAGTGTAATACAAGTCACTATGTTGAAAACCTGACAGATTGTAAAAGGGTAGGGCTTTTTACTTCTATAAAGTCCTTGGTTAAAAAGTCCCAGTATTATATACTGACAAATCTGCTTATTCATTTGTATGTTGTACATGATCAGGCATTAACCTCATATATGTCATGTTCAATATGTTTTATAGTTGTTATCTTCTTTTGCTATTTCATGCTTTAATAATAAGTAAGAAACAAATTAAGTATTCCACTGGCATTGCTGTCTTTTAGAATGAAACTTCAACATGCACAATCTGAATACAAATGATAATAAGCTATTTATTTCTTATATAACCTATATGGGAAACAGGGACAGTTAAAACCTGGGACTTTATGTTGAGGGCGGAGTAATGCGATTTAACTGATATATAGCTTCATCTGAATAACACTTATTCTTTGCACTTAATAGATAGAAAAGAGCAAGTTGATAACTAATGACACCTCTATATGGAACTGGTTTCAAAATTTCCAATGAAGTCATATTTCAAGAATGTATTCATTTCTACTGCATGAAATTTACTTTCCAGAGCTTTAGAATACTTGCAAACAACAAAAACAATACAAAACTGTCTCTCTTATGTTTGTGCACAGGACTATATTTCCAGTGTTCCAGTCTCAGTCCCAAAGCTAACGCAGGGAGTTTTATTAAAGCAGAAAACACACTGAAAGCAGAGTAATAATAAAAAGCATACCCTTTTATACCTAGATTAACATCTTCAGAAAGGTGTCAGTGATTTTATTTCTGTTACCACATATGACATGTAATTATTATTTGTGTTGGATATCAAGGAGTTGATGTATTTTTGGTATTTCGACTAATTGAAAGTAACAAACTTCATCTTGGTATTGGCTTTATATGTGATTTCTCAGCCTTTGGAATTTGGTTACCTTGACAATTCAGTCATCTTTATTACCTGAGAAAGCATAAGCCAATAATTTTGGTGCTAATCTAATTCAGGCTATTGGCTATTCTTTGTTGGCACAGCTTTTCTGAATAAGTCTGAGCCCTTAAGGACAAGATCAAAAGAAAGGCAGCAAAGACTTATGAGTTAGTGTTCCCTCCCAAATTGCAGAAACACCTACTAGTCCTGATATCACCTTTAATCACCAAACTTCATCTGTCTTCCTGTGGTGAGCAACAAACCATTTTTCTCAAACATGGCTGGCGTCCATAATTACAGCACTGACCCTGCTGCATCTTTCACAGAACAGTTATAGCTGCTGTCCGGTGACTACAGAAGGAATTTAATTATTTAATATATTACTGACGAAAACACTCAGCTGTCATGGCATCCTATCTTTCCTCTTTCACAATGGCCTAAATATTTCCCCATGAGTGGCAAACACCACACAGCCTCAAGAGAAATTGAAGCCATGTCTCCCAGCTTCCTAAAGTATAGATTTTCAGTAGTAGAAGGCAGTCTTTCACATTTTCTGAAGCTATTCTATTGTCAAAAAAGTAGTTTAAGAGTCCCTTGCCCATAAAAAATGAGAAAAAAAGCAAGCTAGAAAGCATGATATTACAGCTTAGGAATCAGAAGAGTGAATCTGAACACCCCTCAGCATCATGGATTTGGTCTGTCTTCTGGGAAGTGCCTGCTGTATGCAAATGCAGAAAAAAATCCTCAGGGTAAAGCTCCAGGTTTGTTAATTAGCTTTCATATTATGTCATCTGTGGAATTGGGCTCTATGCCTTTCCTAGTTGCCTCTCCTTTTAAAATATATAGATAACTGGTATTTTCTCATGTCTGTAATGTATATAAAGAGAAAATATTGTCATTTGTGAAGTGCATGGATAATGCAATAGTGAAACCACTTAAATGTCGAATATAATTAAATTTAGTAATGCATCTTTCAGAAAAAATGCTCATTTTTTGTAGCAAAATAGATTTGGATTGTTTTGGGTTTTGTTTTAAGGTTGTTGTATTTTAGGTATAGTTATAAAAAAATTAGATAAGCTGATAAGAGGAATAATTTATCACAATATATATGTATAAGAAGTTGCCTCATATTTATGGGTCACAGTAGTTATGATAAAAATTCACGTCTTTTTGAAAAGTTACACTTTGAGAAGCCCCAAACCGTATTTTATGTCCAGTTTTCTTAATCTGTTCACTTTGCCCTACAAGTCCTTTCCATTGGTTTGTTACAATGGAGAGTAAGAGAAGTTGCTGTTTTTTCTTTATTACTTTTGTGGTTCTCTCCTGTGTTTCAGAATTATCTTCAAGGGAATTAAGCTCGGTAAATAGAGCAGTAATACATGCAATAGTACTATCATATGGAAAAGCAGCAGAGGAGCTGTAAAAAAGCCCCAAATGTAAAACCCAAATGAACAACAAAAAAACAACCGACCAACAAACCAACCAAAAAAAACCCCAACATAACAAAAAACCCTCCAAAAAGAGAGCAAAGCTCTGCAAATGAGACAGCAAAAGCCAGCAAAATGTAAATTTCTTCTCATTTATTAAAAAATAAATTAATATATTTACCGTGTGTATGATCTCACTCTGCTTTTCCAATAGAGTTTTTAGATCAAAATATTTCTAAAAGCATATATTTTGAGGATACCACAGAAAGTATATTACCCTATTACATGTAAAAATACACATACAATCTGCTTCCAGAAGTAGACTTGCTCCAGTATAGCCCAGTTTTTCAGCCAGAGATGTTTTGCTTTCTAAAACTCACTTCTCATAGGATTTTCTGTAAACAGCAGATGTTTTTGTTAACCATATCTTGTTTGCATTTTCTTCTTGGAGATGGAGACCATTTGATGTCCCTCTCTC
This sequence comes from Donacobius atricapilla, assembly GCA_013397315.1. Lineage (NCBI taxonomy): Eukaryota > Metazoa > Chordata > Aves > Passeriformes > Mimidae > Donacobius > Donacobius atricapilla. The sequence continues at coordinate 29,205 of WBMY01017847.1, forward strand.
TTGGCCAATGTGATTGAATGGGTGTTACTTCTAACACAAATCAGTTTAGTTCTAGCAACCCACTATTTAAAGAGGTGAAATTGTTAATAAAGTGTAGTTTCAGCCTTCTGACAAACTCTGGAGTTGTGTTTCAGATTTCGTGTCCAACACTGACACTCCAGTCTTAGATGATATGACTGCAGACCATGATATCATTTTCATGGTGTTTTTTTGCTGAGACCTCAACTAGGTTATTAATGCAACAAGTTGATAGCAGTTAGAGCGAACAAATTATATCTGTTTTAAGGATCAAACAATTTCATCTGTTAAAACACTATTAAAATCAAAAGCTAAATACAGAAAGGCCTATGTAAGATTTTAGTTAAAATAATTATTAGAAAAAATGTATCTTGAGAGGTAAAGAAAGGAGCTAGTAAGTAGTATTTATGGCCTCTCATTTTAATTCAAGTCCCTTCTAGAATCTTTTCAAGTAATTTGAACACAACAGCTTTGAACCATCTAGTATAAGTAAACTTTCAAGGCTGGTAGTTCAGATTCACAGGTGGCTCCAATTCTTCAAGGAATGACAGGCTGACAACACAGAAAAATCATTGTTGTAAAATGGTGTTCTTACATTCTACTGTAGAAGCAGAGTACAGGCTACTTGGGGAAGGAAGGCTGGTAAGTAATTGAGATTGGAAAGGAATCTGGATAGAATACAACTGATTTATAGAATACCAGAATACCAGGTTGGGAGGGGAGCTTGAGGTTCATCTGCTCCAGACTTTCCTTGAAAAAGCACAATCTAGACTACATGGCCCAGCACCCTGTCCAGCTGAATCTCAAAAGTGTCCAGTATTGGGAATGATTCACTGTTCTCACAGTAAAATATTTTTCTGTTTTTTCTAATCAGAAGCTTTCCAGATTCAACTTGTAGCTATTACCCTTTGGTTTTTCCATGTGATTTCTTGTAAAAAAAAAGGATTCTCTGTCTTCTTTGTAACCACCTTTTTTAAATACTGGAACATGGTGATAAGCTTTCCCCTGAATCTTCTTTTCTCAAGGCTGAACAAATCCAGTCCTGTCAGTCTTTTCTCTCATGGTAGTTTCTCAGTCTTTTAGTCATCTTTCTGACCTTTGCCTGGAATCTCTCCGGCCTGTTCCTGTCTATTTTGTATAGCAGAGATCAAAATACACTATTTCATGTCCTGAGCACAGCAGTAGAGCATGGCAATATCTTCATCTCTGCTGCTGATGCAGACCAGCATCCCATTGGCTTTCTTTGCCACGGCAGCACACCCTTCACTCCTATTGAGCTTGTTGTCAACCAGGTCACTCAGGTCCCTTTCCACAGAGCTACTGCCCAGCTGGATAGATCCTAGCCTGTACTGGGCTTCTGGATTATATTTTCCCAGGTGCAAGACCCTATATTTGTCCTTGTTGAACTTCATAAGGTTCTTGTTATCGCACTCCCTCAGCCTGTCCAGGTGGCCCTGCAGATGCTGAAATATTCACTTACCCACTCAATTTTGTAGCAGCACCAAACTTCATCAAGGCACACTTGATCCCATGATCCAGATCTCTCATTAGGATATTAAAAAGCTCTGGTCTCAGTTTTGACCCTTGGGAGATTCACTCAGAACAGGTTGCCAGTGTGAAAAAGAGCTCCTTACCTTTATGAGGGGATTACTGAGCAACAAGACTAGCACCATTTCTAAAAAATTGGCTCCTCTGTCACATGGTCCGTTCTACTTATTTGTTCTCATTTTCTGTAAAATCAATCTGTATAGAAAGCACAATTGCTCTCAGTATCTTGAAATAAAACATGCAGGCAATTATTATGCGAGATATGAAAAAGAAAGGAAAATGAAAAAAAAAATGTCACAAATTAAATATGAAAAAATTGATATTTGTATCATGATGCCTAATGTAACCAGTGTAACTTTTTCTAGAAACAGCCATAGACAGAATGTAAGAAAAATCACGTTACAAACACGCAAAACCCAGAAATGTCTGAAAGGACTATGTAATACCATTTCTCTCTTTCTTGAACTTAAATCTGTTAGGATAACTCCTCTGATATGAGAATTTTCAGATTTGTAAGCATGGGGTTTGTATTATCTGTTTTGTAGAACACTTTCTTTCATCTTCAGCTCCTGTCACCCACTGACATACACAGCCAAAGATACTTCTCTTGTTCTAGCTGGTTCTCTGTATCAAATCTGAGCCTATAAAGGCTTTAAGAAATTTTAAGTCTCTCTCCAAAAGCTGTAAGGAACATGATCTATGAGTTTACTCAGGAAGTGCAGTGCAATGAGTTCAGAGAGAGCAGTTTCTGAGATTAGTAGATGCAAAGCCTGTTCTCCAATGCAGATTGGATATAAAGAGAGGTGAGGAAGGGATAAATGTCCACCATAAATTGCCGAAGGTTAAGAACCAAGATAAAAAGGTGTATATGAGAAAGACATCTGGAACAAGCAGAAGCTGAAGTAGATTTTGAAAATTCAGCCAAAGGAAACTGAAAACTTTGTACCTAGTAGGAAAACTCTAAGCTTGGAAACAAGTTTTTCATGTATCAGAACTCCTCTGTGGAAATTCATGAAACTCATAGGTGAAAATTTCTTTGTCCTGGCAGTACCAGTGTCAATAGTTGCTGCCCTCATTTGGACAGCACGGGCCACAGTGGATTTAAACAGAGCCCCAGCTCCTGAGATTTCATCAGGTTTTTTGTGATTATGGTTCAGTACTAGCAATGTTATCCTAACTGCTGCTAAGATGTATACATGAATATAATAATGTGAAGATGAGAATGTCCCAATAAAGAAACATTTTACAAAAGTTTAATTTCATATTCCGGAGTAGTAATTTTGTTCTTGAAGCAAAAAAAGCCATTTTACGAAAGTAGCACAATGTATAAAATATAATTGTCCCATCCACAGGAGAGTGACATTATTGTGACAGTAATCTTGAGGTGACAAAATACATTGTTTTTCCAGTTTAACATTTTCAGGATGTCTAATATTCTAATAAATTAAATGATTTAACAGTATTACTGAAGAATTCTAGCTACACTTCCTTACACTTAAATTGAAAACAAAACAAAACAACAAAAGAGACTTTATTTGTTGTCTTTTTTAAGAACCTGTTTTCTCTCCGGCATCTTTTATTTTCTGACTGATTTTGTTTAATCTCCAGTCACTATCCAAATGACATTATCCCTTACTACTAATTGAGGGGCAGAAAAAAATAACTAAAAAACTTTTTGGGAGATGAAAATCTATGGAGCAAAATTGTAACAAATCATTCAGCAGCCTTGTTTCCAGAAATAAAGAAAGGTTTGCACAGCCTCTTACATTTATGAATCATCCTGTCATCACTAATTCAAATGTGCATAGCCCTCTGTAGAAAAAATATTCACAAACTAAAGGCAGCCAATTATGCCCAGAAGATAACACACTGAATTCATGTAAGCATATCCTGACTTTATAGAGAAATTGTGAGCATAAATTTATAAAGCTCTGGTCACTCACTGCTGGAAGTGTCACTTAAATGCTGCAAGATAAAGGTCCTTGTGTAATAGTCATCCACTAGAACTTGGTCTGTTCTGTACAGTTTTTATGCCTTCTACTCCAGCTTGGGTGTGGATTTGTCTAGTTTCTGAATACAATCTGCAGTTATTCAGAAAACAGATGCTATAAAAGTGTTGCATCTGTTTTTATATGATTGCCCAACAATAAGAGAATTATCTGGCCAGTGATCTGTGTTTAACTCTTTGCTTAAACTGTGGAAATACGGTTCCACATATTCTTCATCTTCCCAGAGATTTCTGCTAACTTTACAAAAGAGTACTTAATGTGATATCCTTGGTTTTGAAAATCCTAAGCAGTTTTCTTCCCATTTACCCTCTTTTTCACACTGTGAAACTTTTATTTTTGCTGGAGTCATGCAAATTGCAGTGAAGGTGTGCTCAGTTTTCTGCCTTTGATATAACATTACAGTTAAGGCATAATGCTATCCATTTAGAAGATAGTATACTGCAGTTAGTAGTGGTATCCTGTCAGGTGACAAATGACAGAGAAAAACTTTTTATCCCCCTAGGACAACAGTTCTATGAAAGATTGGTGGCCATGGCTTCATACCATATCAGAAGAAATACTAAAGGTGGGATTTTTTACTTTTTTTTTTTATAAAGACAGAAATCTATGGAGGAAAGACATAAAATTAAACAAGTCTTTTGTGATCTAGCTAGGTTTGATAAACAGATTGTCTTACTTGAACATTTTGATTTGTGCCCCAGCAACATATAAATATAGACCTTCAAACAAACAAACAAGAAAAACTACCTTCATGTTTAGTATTTTTTAGTCAGCAGTTTGCAATTTTTAGGGTTTTTTCAGACTTCATGTTCTGTGTGGCCATTTGGAAGACAAATGCTTAAAATTTGGCACAGAACAGGCTCCTTTGTTGACATTTACATCATTAATTGACCTAGTTTCTAAGTCTTGTGAAAATAATTCTGAGACCTGGAACTGAAGTTGGAATTTTCAGAAAAAAAAGTGAAACAAAACAGACACCACTGACTTGACACCATTTCATTTTACAGCAAGAGTAAAGTTCTATTCTTATTAGTAGATATCAAAATCCACTATCCAGCATGATTCAACAGGAATAAATGCATTCTAGCTAGACTTATAATGTTTTCTGCATTTCTTGTATCAGTGACTATGTATACATATATTTCATAGAAATAGTGAATATAGGTTGTAGACATAGAATATTCAACTCACAATAGTTTGAGCTGAAAGGTAGCTTTTGAATGTCCTCTAGTCCAAACCCAAATTCATGATGAAAATTCATGCTGTTTGACATCAAAATTCATATTGGGATATTTATCATTAAAAAAATAGAAGGCTGTAAAGGCAACCTACTCTGCTTCTAATTGCAAACCTGCATTAGTGGAAATGTCACATACAGAAGAGCCAAATGATAGATAAATAAGTCCATTTGACTATGACAGGAATGACACATTAATTGGAGAAAGGCAAGAAGAAATTGGATTCTGGGCCTGAACACATACATACAACACTATGTATCACTGATTTTCTTAGTTTTTATCTTCAAGGAGCTCCAAATACTTGATGTGCTCAAGAGTCTAACCCTCGAGTCTCAGCCATTGCCTTCATTTCCCATACAACTTTGTGCCACAGAATGATAACCTGCTGAATGGGTGCCTATTGGGAAGAGACTGAGAGATACAGGTAATATTCCTGCAATTCCTATGTCTCCTGCAAGTATGTTTTCACAACTGAAGCAGTAAGGGGCACTTACTTTAAGACCCTTCACTTATATTCTCAGTTTTCTCATATTGGCAGTCAAAACTGACACTTGGTTTCTTTACAGAAGATGTTCTTTTGATAAATTGCTCTGGAGTGAAAATGGGAAGAGCAGTAGAAGAGGAGGAATTGTAAAATACATTAACCAGGCATTTTGATTTAAGTTCTGAAGCAATCAAAACCTGCAGGGGGCAAAGCCATAGTTTCCTTGGTTTTCTTTTCTGGCTTTCTGGTCTCTTAGACTTACAGACTCTTACAGACAGCTGGCTTGTGACTTTGAGTCTGGCAAAGAGAAGCTGAGCAACAGAATTCAGAAGGCAAAACAAACACAAACGAAAAGCCACCAACCAAAACCGCAAAACAAAACATGTGCAAGGTAGAAAACAAGGTAACAATGTTACCTTTATGCTGATTACAAAGAATATGCTCATTTATTTTACAGATATCTCCTAACCCCTTTCACTTATCCAAAAAGCAGATGTTACGGTTTAGAGCGTTTCTTGTAGGTTTTTATTTATTTATATTCTCTGACTTTTGCCTTTCTTTTTGTATAAGTTCTTGCATCACCACTAGCTTTCTCTCTATCTCTTCTACCTCCTTGTCCTCTGTAGCAGCATGTTTTACAATCTGTGTTGTATGTTAATTTTCGGTTCAGTCCATGTACCCCAATTGTTATACAAAATTTGGTTGTACCCCTTGATCCCCCCCACTATCACCTATCCATTCCCTACTCCCCTCCTCTGGGGACATGTCTGTCAGCCCAGGGGTCCTTCCCTGCTGCTGGAAAGCCCCTGAAGGGCGTCCAGTGACGGGCTGTAGCCAGAGGGGTCCCCCTGCCTTTTAGGGAGATTGACCCCCAAAGGTGTCCCTCACCCCTCGGGCTAGTAGCTGTTCATCCTTTGTTCTGGGCTCTGCCAAGGAGAAACCCTGAGGTGAGGAGGTCCCGTCAGGGGCCCCAATAAACCCATGTGGCAACCCCTGTGCAGAGCCCTCCTTTCTCCTCGCCTTAGTCGCTGGCACACGCCCTGGGGCCGGTGCCGTGAGCTGGGTGCGCTGAGGATGCCCCAGGATCAGCCCGGGGTGCGTGGCACAGAGCTGGACCTGCTGCTGCCGGCGTGTGTGCCAGGGTCAGCCCGGGCTGGCAGAGTGGGCGCTCGGAGAGGCACAGCCACAGTCCTCTATCCTGCCCCTGCTGGATTTGGTAATGAATTTACCATCATGAGATACAGTCTCTACTCTGTTTCAGAAATATATGCAATATAGAATACAGAGCATAAAGATAACTAACCATGAAATACAGAGGGAAGCAGCCACTAGGATGGCAAGAGACACATAGTGTCAAACTAATATCAAAAAAAAAGACATCTAAGGTGATTTTAAGAAAAGAAAAACCCTGCTGAGGTAAAGAGGTGTC
>WBMY01017847.1:39049-51955 GCA_013397315.1 Donacobius atricapilla
AATTATGATGTAATTAAATTTAATTTCAGAGCATAATTTTGCACTCTAAATATGTGGTCAAATTCTTTGTTTTGTAGAAGCTCATCTTTGTAAAAGGAAAAAGATAAATTCAGCCAGCTGGATCCAGCCTCTGATCACATGGTGGTACCCTTATTCATATTTGTGAACCTACAGATTGACTCTGTTGTACAGTTTCCTGAAGCCACAACCTCTGAAACTGGTAATAATTAGGATTTGAAGATTGATGCTGCAGTAGATATTTATATTATATACAAAATGTTGCAGTTTTATTTTTCAATAAATAAAATATTTACAGGGATCTCCTTTTTGTCCTGATTTACTCAGCAGCAATTACCTCTAGCATTAATATAGCAGACAGAAAATTTTCAAGTTGCTTGTGAATTAATAAAACAAAATAAATGTCTAAAAAATATTTCCTCTTTATATTACTTTAAAATTTTCTGTTGATCCATTCTTTCATATCACAATGTTCTAAAACTTACATTTTGAACCACAAAACCGCAAAAATGTGTTTTGTCCATTGCAGAATACTAGTACATTTCTACTCTTTGTTTCATTTCTATTGGTCATTTCATGGAACAAGATAAATAACATTCAAAAAACTCAAGTAGCATGCCTGAACTTGCTTTTGAGATTAGAAAATAAACATCTGAATATATAGGTAATAGCTTGTACGGACATAGATTTGCAGCTAGCCCCAAAATATTTTTCACAGTATGTAATCAAATGAATAAGCAAAGTCATCAAATATTTTTTTCTATTTGAAAATAAATATTTTTTCTGTTTAATAATAACTGTATGTACACTGGGCACAGTAACTATGACAGGCTTCCTTATGTGTAAAAGTTTATTTGCAACAGAGTTAGGGCTTCTATGAGGAGCATAATAAAGAACAAAGCAGAAATAACCCCTGGAGGGGGCAGACACGTAACCAGTCTTGGCTGCATTAGTAGCCTGGGGAGTCATGGGCTAAGCGCGGCACACTTGTGCCAGAAGCCTAGATGCAGTACAGCTTCACAATAACAGAAGTACAAAGATGTCTTTATATTCCTCTCTCCTCTTGCTACAACCAGGGATTTCTTCCACCCTGCTCAATACACTCCAGATCCATAATAAAGGTGAAGGGCAAAACAATTCTGAAGCCCCAACTGCTGTATTTATTTTGAAGATATGCATGCTCAAAGATGCTTTATAGTCACAAACACAAATCAATGCTTGACAGATTCACAGCACTTCTGGAAGGTGTTCAGGAAGAAAAGCAAAACTGTCTCCTGGTAGGGGTAGCTGTGCATAAGTTTGAAACCACTGATAAATGTGCAATGTAAGTTATAGCTGGGCATGAGCTGAACAGCAGCACAGACAGGTTGCCTTGCAACAGTCACCATTAAAAATCATTTCACAGATGAAGCTAACCTAGCTAAGTGAAAAGACAGTGTGAAATAAATGATCTTTAATTCATGTATGTATTTTATAAGAATTTTAGGTTTAACTTTCTATTTTTTTAAAACACTGGTTTTCCAGATCAGATCTTGAGTAAAGGAGCAATTATTTTTTTAAAGTGTATTGGTTATTGCAATATGAATTTACATCATTGAAAAAATCTGTATACAAAAAATAGGACCACCCAGTTCTCTTAAAGCACCTAATTACGTCTTCTATTTATGAACTACATAGCCCATGAAAAGGGAGACATGTTCTTCTTCTGTAAGCATTAAACACTTTCTCAAAGAAAAAAAAAAAAAAAGGCTGCCAACCTTCATACAAGATAAATCGTGGATTATCTGTGCTATGAAGATTCATGCCACAAAAAATTAAGTGAAAATGTTTTAGAAAACAGCAAGTAAAAAGCTATACACATACTCTGGATTCTCAGAATAGATGTCTAGAAAGCAAGTCACACTCTTAAATATTTGAACACTGCATTACAAACTGGGTATTTTTTAAAGAAAAGTAGCTGTCACATAAAAAAATTCAGTGTGGGTGTTTACTCCCCTAACTCCCTGTCAAGGTGAAGATAACCTGATGCGTATTTCACCTTAATGACTGTATGTAGATCCTATTAACTCTAACTGCCTAATGTATTTGTCAAGAAGAACAAGGCCCTAGAGTCAGTTTGCAAAGTTTTCATGAATTTCACTAGTTGCTTGAAGGTAAAACACAAAAATAACATATTTACTTTGCATAGAGAAAAATTAAATAATGTTAGGTGCTGCAAGAAAACAGGAAAAAACCCTTTTTATAGTGTTCCATGTTTTACCAGACTACACTTTTATTTAAAATCCATTCACATTCTGCTGAAATAAGTAGTCTTCATTTAAATGGGAACAATTAGTCAAATGGAGCTTCAAGCTACAGATGTGCTAAGCTATCAGCGTAATTTCATCTAAAGATGCATCAGGATGGAAGACTGACTTCTGAACTTTATTTTTGAGTTAGTTAAAATCTGTTCCCAGAGGATCATAGCAACATGTATATCTAGAGCAGTGCGCAACTCATATTTCCGTTCCTGTGTTTTGTGAATGCAAATTTCTACTCTGATTAGTTCAGAAATGTAAAGGTGTACTCCATCCTCTTCACGATTATTTCAGACCTCTGTCCCTTGTCTGCAGTTATGAACTTCTTATCCAGTCCTGGTTGAGCAGGGAGGTCCCAGAACACCAGGATGTATAGTTAGTCACTGATTACCCAATATGAGGGCCCATCTACAAGGGCAGAAAGGAGGATCTGGGAAATTATAGGACTGTCATCCTGGTCTTGTTTCCAGGGACAGTCATGGAATAGATCAGATTGCAGTCACGTGGCATGCAGAGGACAACCAGGGCATCAGAGCAGCCATAATGAGTTAGTGGAATGCAATTCCAGCCTGACTAAGCTGATCTCCTTCTATAACAAGGTGCTTATTAGATGAGCAAAAGGATATGGATGTTGCCTATGGGCTTTGGTAAAGCCTTTAACACTATATAAAACCTTTAATACCTTAATACTGTGGGTACTCTGTATTTTTCCGGAGAAACTGGCTTTCCGTGGTGTGATGGGTGTACTCTTCACTGAGTAGAAAACCGGCTGAATGACCAGGTACAGAAAGTGGTGGTGAATATAGTTAAATCCAGTTGGTGGCTGGTGCCCAGTGGTGCTCCCTAGGGCCCACTACTGGAGCCAGTCCTGCTTAATATATTTATCAATAATCTGGATGAGGAGATCAAGTGCACCCTCAGTAAACTGACAGATGACACCAAGCTGAGTGGCGTGTGGGAAGGCTCTGCAGAGAGGGATCTGGACAGGCTGGATGATGGGCAGAAGCCAATAGTAGGTTCAACAAGGTCAGGTACTGTGTTCTGCCCTTAAGTCACAACAACCCCAAGCAGCGCTACAGGCATGAGACAGGCTTTTTGGGCTAGAGAGTTGCCAGGTGGAAAAGGACATGGGGGTGCTCATGGATAATGGTTGGACACGTGCCAGCATGTGCCCAGGTGGCCAAGAAGGCCAACGGCGTCTTGTCCTAGATCAGCAATAGTGTGGCCAGCAGGACCAGGGCAGGGATTGTCCGCCTGTACTGGGCACCAGTGAGGCCACACCGTGAATCCAGTGCTCAGGTTTNCAAGGTGGTGGCTGGTGCCCAGTGGTGCTCCCTAGGGCCCACTACTGGAGCCAGTCCTGCTTAATATATTTATCAATAATCTGGATGAGGAGATCAAGTGCANCATTAGCCTCCTGTCCAAAGTGACAAATGATAGGCAAGAGGACACACTCTCAGGTTGTGCCAGGGGAGGGTTAGATTGGATATCCGGAAAAATTTCTTCACTAAAAGAGTGGTTAGATATTGGGACTGGTTGCTCAGGCAAGTGATGGAATCAGCATCCCCGTAAGCGTTAAAAAAATCGTGTGACACTGGCATTTTTGAGTGCCANCACTGTCATTTTTGAGTGCCATTTAGTGATGAACATGGCAGTGCTGGGTTAATGGTTTAACTTCATTATCTTAGAGGGCTTTTCCAACCGTAATGATTCTATCACTCTAAGTTCCTGAAAAAGGAGGAATTTACCTGCTCTATTCTGCCCTGATGCAGCCTCATCTTGAGTGCTGCATACAGTGTTGGGCACCTCAATATACAAAGCTATTAGAGTGTCAAAAGGAGGGCAACAGAAATTGTGAAGGAGCCGCTGAGGCCACTTGATTCAGCCTGGAGGAGACTGAGGACAGGTCCCATTGCAGTTACAATTTCTTCATAAGGGGAAAAGCAGGGGCAGGCATGGATCTCTTCTGTGTGGTGATCAGTGGCAGGACCCAAGGAAATGGTCTGAGGCTGTGTCAGGCGAGGTTTAGGCTAGATATAAGAAAAAGTTTCTTCACCCAGAGGGTGTTTGGGCACTGGAACAGAGTCCCCAGGGAAGTGGTCACAGCACCTAGCCTGAGAGAGTTAAAAAGTGTTTAGACAAGGCACTCAGATATGTGATGTGATGTGATTCTTGGGCTTGTTCTGTGCAGGGACAGAACTTAGATATTATGATCCTTGTGGATCATGTTATTCTATCATTTTATGATTCCATGCCCTGATTATGTCAAACCTCAGTATGTTGTGTTGTAAAGGTTCAATCAGAGCTTAAGCTACACTGACAGTCTTCACATCCCAACCATTACCTTAAACTTACAAAGATAAAATGGAAATCTTAATCTCTTTCTTCAAGTTCTTTTAAAGCTCTCTTTTCTATTTCTCTTGGTGTTTTTCCTTTTTTTTTTTTTCCCTATGAACTATCTCATTGCCGTATCTGTCATCTTTTACTAACATCTGGATACAATATTTAATGCAGCTCTCTCTCTAGATCTTCACCCTCCTATGTTCTAATACCTTTCTGCAGAAGAATATCACATGAAAATAACTTCTCTTATCTAGCTGCATAAATAAATATATTGTGCCAATTCATTTCCCATAAGTTCATTTCTGAAATATATTTTTAATGGCCTTGGTAAACCTGTCTTGCCACCCCGTGAAAAATTCATCTTAGGGGCCGTTTATTAACCCTTTCCTTTTAATCATATTTCCTCATGGAGGGGTCACTTTCCATCCCACCGCTTGATGTCATATTCCTGCATTGAAACAGTACTATAGTTTTGCTTCCATTAAAAACTTTTATTAAAAAAAATGTAATGTATTTTGTATTTCAAACCTAGATGAATATACAAACCTAATTCACAGAGACTAAGACCAACAAGGATTTTTAGTCATTGTTGGTAACATTTATCCCAGCAATCTAGAATTAAAAAAACCCACAAAATCAGTCTCTTTAATATTGAACCAACCTGAATATAGTATTTTCTAGTATTTCACAGCATATTCATTGGTTTCCAAAAAATTTATTGGGGCTTATTTTCACATAGTTGAAGGCAATAATATTTGTTAAACATCAACATTTTCTAAATGTATTATATCAAAAGCTACCTATGCAATTGAGTTACTATATTACATATCTTGTTTGACTTCATAAATATAGTGCTGTTCCTTGCACCAACCATATATGCAACACAAATCCTGTAGTTTCAACATAGAAAGGAGATTAATGATAAGTTCAGAAAAAACCATGGGATGTTTCACACTGTGAGGTGCAAAACATAGGCTTTCTTAACTTTTTTGCTCCCCACAGCACTGAGGACAGAACGTTTTTAAATTACAGATGAGATAATGGGTTATCAGTTATGAAGTGTGTGTGTCTTCACAGACATCATTATGCCAGATGTTACATTAAAAGTAGTATAATTTTAACTTACTGCTTGCTAAGAAATAAATTCTCTCATACTGCCAGGTCACAATGCAGGCCTCCCCTTAAACCCACTTGGAAATAGAATAGAACAGAGTGGGTCTTCAAATTTGTAGATTCATTTGACAATTGACAGTCCCCATGAAAACTAAGACAGCAAACTTGCAGTTAATTATGCATATGAATTGCCACAGACGGCAAAGAAAAGGCCTTTTCCTTTTTTACACATTTACATACTTATTAGTCAACCACCTCAAGTATTAATATGTTGGGGTTTTTTTTTCTCCAAACTCTTATTCTTTTTTCCATGTAGTCCTGATTTCTGTGGTTACAAGTTGCGTAGATGCTGTGCAAGTGTGTGAGTGCACAGTGTGCTGTGCACATGCTCTCGGAGTGGGGATGGAATAAGATCCCCTTACTACATTTAATACACTGCCAACATAGATTCTTCTGTTGTTGCTGTTGTTGGGGTTTAGGGGATTCTAGCTTTTAATGGTGCAAGTCTCCAAGTATAAGAAAACTCTGACTGGCGTTTGCTTTGCAAAACATGAAATAAATATTGTAAATTATTCTAAGACAGAGGCATTAGAGGTCTCTTAATTTTTCAAAGTTTTTTTTTGTAATTAAAAAACCCCAAAACTTTGTACCTAAGAAAGTAAAACTATAAATAGCAGAAGAAATCCGTAATTCCTCTGATGTTACAACACTAAAGATCAGAAAATTCATTCTTTTTTGAGGAACGCTTATTGGAATTAATAAGGGTGTTGGTGCTTGGGGTTTTTTAATAATTAAACATAGAAAAATCTATTAATAAGCAGATTTAATTTCATTATAAAGCACTTGATAAATTCCCTCACAGTCTGCTTCAATGCATACTATTTAATTAGAAATGAACAATGAGATAAATGGTGTTCCAAAAGAAGTGACAAACTACTAGACAGCAACATAAGTACTTTCCTTAAAATGTGAAGTTATATGTACTGTTACCCACAATGTATTTTTGCTTTTAGGAAAATTCCATGTACAGAATAGGTTATCCAAAGATATCCATTGTGCAGAAATATGCTGTACACTGTGTGGAGATCCAGGTCTTTTTCCACATGGAACCAGCAAATTTTGTCACATCTAAAAGAACAAAATAATATTTAACTGAATATGATATCATCCAAAAGTCAAATCTTCATCCAAGCCATAGCCTTTAATTGGACCAGGATATTCAACTTTAAAACATGAAATAATTCTCCTCTTATACTACAGTCTTTAGCTGATTATTCATATAGATTTAATTTCATAGAGAAGGGGACAGAGGAGCATCCAAAATAATTTAGGGTAAAATTACCACATAATTTACTGTATAGATATACCATGGTATCAGTTTACAGAATTCCCTCCCTCAGCTATAAATACAACCAAATGACACCATTTTAAAGGCTTGAAGAAAACAGCTACAGAATTCAGACAACTATGAGAAAGCAGTGAGGGATTTCACCAAATTTATTTTAAAAAAAGCAGCTTTATGTGCTTCCATATCTTCTTCTGTAATACCTGAACTTTTTTCCTCACAAACAGCTTTTATACAGGACTATCAGATGCACCAGTCAGTAATGCAATAATCTTGCTCCAGGGCCCCCCAGTGTGGAAAGCCAAACTGGAGACAGCTTCTTAGGTCAACCTAGCACTGATTCAGTGAAAGCCACCTCCGGTGGAAAAGGCAAAGACCACACCCACACACTCTCATACTTTCTAACAGCATCAGGGCATCCTTCTGTAAAATATAATTTGAAGCATTTATTTTAAACATTGAATCTAGCATCCCTTCAGACCTGTGGCATAACTCTTGCTCTAATTATTGAATGTTCCTGCTCTATCTCAGCCTTGCTAGAAGCTTAGAGCCAAAACTGACAGTTTAAATTAAACCATGTTTTTTGCTCACTATCACACAGATATGGAAGAAAGGTACATGTAAAAAATCTCCACATGTCAAAAAATATGAAATTATTTTCAAAGATAAAAATCACAAAATCCAGCTTCCATGGAATAGTGTGGTAAGCAGCATCCTCAGTCATTACTATTCCAGGCATATGCAGCCCTCATCAGAAATAGATATAGCTCATCACTGTTAACAAAGTATTCAGACAAAAGAAAATAGAGTTACCAGGCAGAGTTGATTCATAGTATAAATCCAGTAGGTGTATTAGAGTAAGGAATCAAAAGGTTGCACTATGTTTTAAGTCAGTGTTGTCAATCAAATAGGGAGTAGAAAGCTAAGGGAAGGTTGCAAGCCAAATAAGATTTTATTGCCATCTGTTGCCAAATGAAATTTTTTCTTCTTACTTCACACTATTTATTTGGTCTTCAGAACAGTCTAAACCAACTGAGAAGGCAGACACAGAAGAATTTTGCAAATTTATTGGCTTCTCTAATTACCCTGCAAAATAAATGGAGGGAATGAGAGTAAAATGACTAAATAGCAATCTATCAAAGTTAGAAAAGTAGACCAGGTGAGAGTGGGGCAGAAAGTCTTCCTTTTATGCCATACAAGTTGAATTTTTTGTATAGAAAATTCATACATGAATTCAAGAAAAAAAGAAAGTGTGAATAATCACAGCATCTCTGGTATGTGGGAGAACCAGGCTGAAATCTAGCTAGTAGGGTGTATAGAGTTGCCACTGATTTAAGACACTATTTCAGCAGAAAAATTTTCGGTAAACCCCAGGCACCCGGTGGAGCACAGGAAGGTATCAAGACCCATTTGATGGGTGGTTCCTCTTGAGGTCTTTCACGTACAAGAAACACATACTTTCTTCCAGTTTCTTTCAGGGTTATCTTAAGTCTCCTTACATTGAATTTTAAATCCTTGGAGCAGACAGACATGCCCTTATAGTTTCCATGTAAAAGCAAAATCCAAGAAGGAAGCTTTTTGCATCTGGAGAGCACAAGTTTGCATGTTGCTGTGTGACTTTAGAAACTCTAAATAACACGTAGTAAACATTAACAAAATTGTATTTCTTTCTAATAAATCTAAAGAGATGAAAGGAATAATTGTAGACTATTTGCCTACAGACATGTTATGTTTGAAAAATTATGTAAAAAACCAGCAAAAAGACATTTAATTTTTGTCATAACAATCAGGGGAATCACCTATATGCAGTAGTGTATATATAGTAAATAAACTTCATAGACAAGTTTCTCATTAAAGTATACTGGAAAAAACAATTTGGGTACAGCTAGAACAGGGTGAAGGATGAAGGATTTGTATTTTTCCTTTTAATGATATTATTAGGAGTTAAATATAAGAATATTTACTTTTCAGAAGTAACAAGCAACTTGAATCTCACAAATCCTATTATTAATGGTGAAATAATGAAGCTCTACTTTTTTTGTTATAATTTTTTGCCATGGTTTAATTGATTATCTATTAACTCTGATGGATTAAGGATATGGAAATTATGCCCTTGCTGCAGCTATGGAAAAATGTCTTTTTGTTAAACTAAAGCTCTCTTCTCTTTAGATCAATAAATGTTTTCACTCATTCTCAAATTTATTTTTTGTATAGGCTTATTTTATACATATATCATGAAGTTTTTGATATTGGCTGAGTGTGAATCTAGAGATATGGGAATGTGATGTGAAAGAAGTATAATTTCCTATTTTTTAATGAACAATTAGCAGACCAGATTATAAAGTTTTGACACCTACTGGGAGGAGAAACCTCATGTGTCTTCTATCCCTGTCTGCTGCATCTAAAATCTACAGCAATCAACATTTCACTTCCCTAATATATATATTGAATTTACTTTCCACCCAGGCTTAAGCTTAAACCTACCTTTTTATTGTGCTAGTAGAACTAGGATGAGATGGGGAACCACAGCTGATTGAATTTGAAATACTGTGATTTTTACACAAATCTCATGACTTATGTTGTTTGCTGTTTCATCAGGTCAATCCAGATAACTGAGATTAACAAGACTGAGTTTTGTTTTCTTTATAACTCTGCCTTCACTGTACAACATTTATTACTAGAGAAATAACAGTGAGATTGAAGAGAGAGCCAGTACAGAACATTACATAGCTATTCTACTGCGCTTTTTAACTTTGTCCCAGAAAAGTTTAATAATTTGATGCAGGTGTGCAAAGAAGTATTTGTACCAATAAGCAGTTTGCTTCTGGAAAGGCTTTAATTGAAATTTAAGTAATAATTTTCTTTAAAGGGCAGTGGGAAAACACAATTTCAGTTGTTCCTGACCTGTGTAAGGATTTAAGATTTATTTGATAAAAGTTTTAATTGCAGTTTCCATCACTACATTAACAAAATTTTGATTCCTGTTGTTTTATGCAATTATCCTTTGGCTAATGCTTTTCTCCAATAAATATGTGACTTATTTCTCTTCCTTCCTATAGGTTTTGTTCCTCTAGTTTTGTCTTGCCAAATGACTGCTCTATTTGTCAGGCTACCTGCTACTCTCAGGTAGCTATTACTCTAATTGTTCTTATAAAGAAAATTAATACATATTACTTAAAAAAAAAATAAACCCTGGGAATTATGATTGGGTTTTTTTTCCTGATAAGTGGATTATCATGTGAGAGATTACCATTTATCATGGTCCTAAATTTCATACCACCTTGAAAAATGTGTCATTCACAGAGACCTACTTTTAGACCCATGTCCTTCCTCAGAACAAGCTCTACCTAGCAGACACAACTTACTTTTAAGAGCCAAATCAGACATCGTCACCCAATATTGCTTTTGTTTCTGCTCTGCTAATTTTTAAAATATGCTTTCCTATTGATAGAAGATTGAATGGCACTACAAAAATGGCAAATCTGTACTACGGTCATGGATCCTAAATTACAGTCAGACCACCTCAGAGTGGAAAGGTCAACTGGAGTGCAGAACACTGAAGGGATCATGGTTCTGCCACCTTAATCCATAAACTATATCAGTCCTACTAATATTCAAAGACAACTCATTCTCCTGAGATATCAGAAGAAAAAAAGAGGACAGATTAATCAAGTTATACACTAAATATCATAATGAGCCTTGGAAACTGTAAATTATTAATTCCCATCCAATGTAAAATTAACCCATTTTCAATGTTTACAGGTTCCATAGACTAGAATATATCTTCTGCCTCATAGAAATCACTGAACAGATGAGATTTCCTGGACCAGCATGTAATTCGCATCACACTAGTGGGAAATCCAGACAAATGGGCATAAAATTGTATCTCTTCTTTCTGTTGCCTACAGGAGTCTTTGAAACTAAGCCATACTTGATAGATTTAACATCTTAGTATGGCCTCCCATTTCAAAAACCAAAACCTGATAGATCTGAAGTCAGCAAATTCAAGCAATTTGATAGGTACAAATTTCTTCAGCTTAAGATTATTTTATGGCAGAAATAAAATACCAAAATCATTCATTCTTAAGGAAGAGGAAACAAAGACACCTACTCCAGATTTTGATTAATTAACTCACATTGCACAATTTAAAAATCCTGGCTTTAAATATCAAAATGTCGACACTGATCACCTTGAACAAGTTTGATAGAAGCATTTTTTCTGTCAGCATGCCTATCTTAATTATATCAACCTTCATAAATTTAGAATCATAAATTTGTACCATTAGCATAATTCCTAATTTTAATAGACCATGATTGTCAGATGAATACTTAGTTCAGAGTATACATAGCACTGCTAAAAGAGGATCTTGCTAATGAAATATATGCTTTGATTAATAAAAATGACATTTTTCTATCACAGTTGTGAACATCAAATGATAAAGGCCTTNGTACTATCACTTGGCTTTTAGGTAAAATCAGTTGAGAAAGGTGCAGGTCAAAGTAAAATCTATGACACCAAGCTTACACAGCCAAAAAATACATTTCAATTTGAGAATCTTCAAGGCCAAAAGTAGCAGAGCTGTTTGTGCATAGAGTGATTTTGCTCAGTCAACCATTATTATGAAATAGAATCTCTCAGAGCATTATGCTTTTTCAACCAATGCTACAAAATAGTCCATGAGACCAATCCTCAGAATTTTCTCCTCACCTCCCCCAGTATTTATTTCCATGTTTTTATGCAGAAAAGGTCGCAAAAGAAAGCCATCAGTGATGAAGGAATAAAAGGGGATTTAATACTTTTTTCCTGTGAGTGTACAGAAGTCTGTCCCAAGATATGCGGACTCAGAGGAATAATGCAGCTCTTGAAGGCTGGTAGTATGCAACTTGGAAAACCATTCTGTGATATGTCAAATTGTCCACAAATGCTCTTGAGTATTAATGATGGTGAATTTGAAACAGATTGTATTGCTGATCCTGGAGAATTAGTTTTAAAGAGTTTAACACTGAATTAAATATCCCAATGCAGCACTAGTTTGTAAGTATCAGAACCCCATATTTGCCTACTCACACCAATGCCTTCATTTGTCTCAAATGAAGTATGAGACTATTTTGGAAAGAAACTGGGAGATTCCCCAAGTAATCTACTCAAATATGCACACTGTTGCGGTTTATTTTAAAAATTTAGGTCTAATTCCACAGCAAAGATGGCTAGGAAAGCTAGAGAATTATCATCATCTGGATATTTGTCAAAAACGAATGGTAGGTACAAAAGCAGAAGAGCCTCTTTTCTTTCCCAGAAGAACCTCCTAGATTTCCCTTAGCCTTTTTTGACATTGAGAAAAGTACAACATTGAACCAACACTCAAAGAAATTGGTAGTGTAGCCCAAACTAAGGCAGACCTTAAAAATTACTTTCTTAAACTGCCTATGGGCTTAAGAAAAATAAAATAATTCCATTTGTAGATTTTCTATACAGAAGTGAATGGGAGCATTGCTATTTGGATATGTCATAGTTATTTCATGTCTGTATATGTATGGAATTTTTTAATGTATCTTGTTTATTTTCTGTTTTTCATTTGTCATAAAGAAGTATTGACATTTATTTTACTCAAATTGTACTGGACTTGAATTCATTTTTCTAATATCTTAAAATACTCCATATTGGGGAAAAAAATATTCCATGTGGGGGAAAAAAAGGAAAAATAAGTTCATTACCTAGTTATTTGAAATTAGGCAAACATCCTCAACTTTCAATTATTTTTCTAATTTTAAAGCTGATTGCACTGCAAG
>WBMY01017847.1:58767-74302 GCA_013397315.1 Donacobius atricapilla
GAGATGTAAAAATTTTATTATTTATAAATTTTAGAATTTTTATTTGCTTCCTGAAACTTTTGCTTACGCCCCATGCCTACTCACTTAAGGAGCGGAAAAAAAATATAACCCAAACATTTGACTGATCTGTGTATCTTAAACAACAGCATTACATGTCTTGATATTTTAGCACTTAAAATGTTAGGAAAAACTGTCCAAGAAAGTAACAAAAAACCTTTTCTGTTTCCTCACTAAGTTTGAAGTATCTGAGAGTAAAATATATAGAATGAAAGCTATGGCTCTTTGTCTGAGGAAATGAAAAGTATCACCTCCCCCTCACCAGAAAGAATAAAAAAAAATTCTGAAAGAGAGAATTTATGTTAGATATTTGTCTCATCTTTATGCATTTCCTGCTTCTCCTCCAACCTTTCTCAAAAGTTCTTAAAATTAAGATTCACATGAATATCATGGGTAACAGAAGACTTATTCTCTTAGCAAGAAAAGGAGTGCCAAAATTCTTCATAGTCAAGATCCAGTTATTATTTAATATTTTTATGTTTAGGACAAAGCATATTAATTAATATCTGGTCAGGTAGATTTTCCTCTTCAGTAATGTGCCACTTAACAAATAACTATGGCCAGAATCAGCCTGGCACTAGAAGTTTTGAAACTCTATGGAACGCTCTGTATACAGAACACTTCCATTTTTTGACAAGGTCGGAATGCATACAGAGAGATCTCTTCAGGCCATTCAGTGAGAACAATCCCTAACAAGAAATTTTTCATATATGCTTAGTTTCATTTTGCTTCATGGAAGGGGAAATGTCCTGGGGTGAAAGGGTAGAAAGGGAATAATTTTCTTGGCAACCTCCTGCCATAAATCTCTGTAGGGTGATGCCGCTCCTGTAGGGATAATGAGGGTGCAATAGAGAGAAAAAGCAATTATTTAGTTTGGCATAAAATAGAATATGACACAAATACAGAATATGAAGACTGCTTTTAGGTTGCCTTATTTTGGAAGAGAAGGACTCTGCTTTTGTAATTCTAATTTGTAACGATAAAACTACTACAGATTTCTTGCTTCCAGTTTACAGTGGCATTATTGTAGTATTTCTGGCAAATACGTAGCAATGTTTGCGCTTAATTCCAACAGGCTCAGAAGTTTGCAGCTGTACTAATTGGATCACAGGTTTCTTTCCCTGCTAGTACCTTGCTAACATTCACCCTCTTCAAAGGAGTCAGACTCAGGGAAGGCTCTGCATTAAAGACTGCAGTCACCTCTATGCAATACCAAAACTTCAGTCTGACTTTCTGCTTACATGGGTATACAGAGTATTTACATTTTTATTCTTCCACTTTTCATTTGCTATTCATATTCATCGTATATTTATATCCATGTTTGGAAAAGTAGGAATTTCTCTTACAAGTTTAATTTTCCCTCTAGGCTACTGATTTGTTTTTCATTACTGGAGACTTGCTGATGCAACTTATCTCAGCTGCAACTGCAGCGTGTCTTTCCTCCAAAGACACTGCCGTTTGCAGTTTATCAGCTTTGAGCAGCATCTTAGCATCTGTTTTGCACCAGAATCTGCTGGTTTGTTATGATTCCAGTAAGAAAGGCTTTCAGGCTTTGCAAACTATCAATTCAAATACTGTTTATTAAAGATAACACTACACAGAAAGAATAATCTTAAGTCTCTCAGATGCTGGGAATCTCAAGCTGCGCCACATCAAATGTGTCTTCGATCTTTGATCAGGACACAGCACAGAGTGCAGCTTCTGTCTTTGGTAGAATACCCCATTTTAATCATTCACAAAAAAAAGGAATGTTTTACACTGCCAAACATGAATAATTTTCACACAAAATTTCTTTTTGAACATTTAGATGATCTAAAAAACAAGATCGCAAAGTTGTCATAATTGCTGGTATCAAGTCGACTCTGCAGTTCAGTGTCTTTTCACAGGCTGTAGCCTTGACCTCTGCTGCCTCAGTGATGTGGAGAGACCTATCACTGGGGATCTCAGGAGTCAGAGGACATCCTCGTCATCGCCCTGTTCTGGTGACGCAGAGCACCGGAGCTGCACCAGAACTGGTGCCTTGAAGTGCTCCAACACCCCCAACGCGGCTGATTGCGTTCCTGGTGCACATGATAGAGATCCACTGGTTCAATGCACAGTTGCAGGCCAAGTGTTTATGGGTCAGTGGCCACTGCATGGCACTGCAGCATGGGGTTGGGTGGTTTGGGGCAAGCAAGGAATGGTATTGTGTAATATGGTTGGGAGAGGCATGAGGGGCTGCAGGGTGGGCCCAGAAGCTGCTCCCCTCTTACCCATGTCCTGTGGCTTTGCAGAGCACTGGAAGTACTGCAGAAGCAGGGCAAAAGCCCATAAACAGGAGCAGAGTAGCGAGTGGCCCCGCACCCAGCACCCCACAAATGGCCAACACCTCATGGCAGTAGTAAATCAGGACTGTGCCCGGGGCTGGCCTCTCTTGACAGCGTCTCTCCTGGCAGGTGCAGAAGTGCAGGAGCCCACACTGGCCTCAGAGGCAGTGAATGCTGGGGGGAACACCAGATCATGCCCCAGTCTCACCCTATGCCTTGCCTCGGTCCATGCAGGGCAGTGCTGTCCAACAGCCAAGGAGGTCTGCTGTCCACAGGTCTTACCACAGGGGCCAAGGTCTCTTCCCTTTCTCTGCACCATGAGTATGAAGGCTTCAAGAAAGGAATGCTTGTCCCCACTGGTCTGCCTGCCCATCCCTTGGAGCCTTGAGGACCTATGTGTCACAGCCATTTTTATAGACTCCTTCTTTTGGCCCCATGCCATCACTGACCTGCCCATTCTCAACCGTGTGGAACAATGCCAGCTCTGCAAGGTCTTTCCTGAGGAGAGCAATGAAGCTGGGGCTGGTCTTGCACCAGGAACGCCACTGGAGCTTCAGTCAGGAACAGACCCAAAGCAGGGACACTTGCAGGAAACATCAAAGACAGGGCCCAGTGCCCTGTGATGTGGAGGTGCACCCCAGCAGCCTCTCAGAAATGGCTGTAGAAAAGGATGTGCTGCTCCTGGAGATCACCCACACCTTCCCATAAAGCCAGGTGTTGTCCAAGTGGAACTGAGAGCCACTGCATGAGGAGCTGGCACAGAGGAGAGAGTTACTGGGGGCTTGTGAAGGTGGCCATGCTAAGATACGGTCGAGCTGGAGCTCCTGAGGGACAGCATGCCCTCAGAGCTGCTGTGGGTGGATGTGAACTAGGCTGCAGATAGGGGCATGACCCCACTGCATAAGCCCTTCTGTTGGCCCCTGTGCTGGCAGAGGGCTTACAGCAGGTAAGCTGGACCCAGAAGATTAATAGAACCTGAATTTCATTAATCCTGAGCATCCAGTGAATGTGGGTCCAGGAACCCCCTGGGTTACACCAATCCTATCCAAAATGTTAAAAATTATTTATTTTGTCTAGCCCTGGCATTATGATTCTTCCATCTATCCCACAGATGGGAGTGTAACACCCTCAGTGCCTGACCCGAGTGGGGACAGAGCACTTCTGAAACCTGCCAAATGGGAGAGCTGGGATATCTGCTACTCCAGCTAGTGTGTTGGCATCTGGAGAGTTAGATGGGCTGGAGAACTGGGTGATGGGTACCACCATGAGCAGTGACATCAGTTCAGGGCAGTGTTGGTTTCACGGTTGGTTTTGGTGGGGCATGAGTCTCCTTGAGGGGGTAATTCCAATTATAAGTGCTCAGCGGTGGTAACTGGAGCTGAGGACATGGGAATGTGAGTGGATAAGAAGCTCAACAGGACTCAAAAATGTGCACTTGCAGCCCACAAAGACAACCACATCCTGGGTAGTATCCAAAGGAGCATGGGCAGCAGGTCAAGGGAGGTGGTTCTTTCCTGCTGCACTTTCCTCCTGAGACTCCCACTGGAGTACTGCATTCAGACTGAATTGTTAGAAACAAGAATCCTGAATTCACACAATATGGTACCCTATCCTGTGCGCATGCTTGGAGTTCTGTTCCTTTACACTATAAGTTTAACTAATCTCATTACAGTGAAAGTCAAAAACATTTTTTCATTTGTCTTCACCAGCCACTCACCTTGCCTTTGCAGTTACATATAATCACAATAGGACCACTACAAAATATGGGAGATGAAAAATCATCATGGTATGAGTGTTTAGAAAGGTCTACTTCTGAAGAATTAAAGAAACTCAGAGTGAGAAAGAGAGAGAGAGAGAGAGAACGAGAGAGGAGAAATCATTGACTAATGGGATAAGTTCATCTTAATTCTTACTGACGAGAACCTAGAAGAGAGTGACTAAGTCTGTTTTTTGCTAAAATGATTCATAGCTCCTTTTATCATTTGCATGGAAATAAGTGGTGATTAGGATCTTGTTCAAGATCTATATTAGGAAATTAACAGCTTTTGCAATTATCCTGTTACAAATTTTCTTACTTTTCTATAAGCACTCTCATGAGATGGCAACAGATTCCTTTCAACATGAGAGTCTTTCCCAATGGCGTGTCAGTCTGGAGGTGTTAGTAATGTCTTCTCCTGTTAATGGTGTATCAATGTTTCCTTCTTAAAGAATGGTACTGTAGCAGTCAAAGAAGAGTTATGCTACTTAGCTGCTGAGGCAATTTTCTAACATGATACCTGTTAAAGTCGTCCTCTAAATGGCCCCGTTTGATAAACAAAGAGACAGTCCACTTCCCTGTCCGTACCAAGTCTCTTCTGTTGAAAGAAGGCTAGGTAAGCTGTGAGTAATGATCTCTTGAGATCACTCTGGTTGGTAGCGCAGCTTTCTGCCCTGCCATCTAGGCCATTCACCACAGAACCATAGAATAGCCTGCGCTGGGTCATCTAGTTCCAACCCCCAGACATGGACAGGGATGTTACCCACTAGACCAGATTGCTCAGAGCCCCATCCAACCTGGCCTTCAATACTTCCAGGGATGGGCATCTACTTCTCTAGGAAAACCATTTCAGTGCCTCACCACCCACTGAGTACAGAATTTCTTCCTAACAATTAGACTAATCTGTCCTCTTTTCGTTTAAAACTCTCCCCTTGTCCTATCAGTACCTGTCCATGTAAAAAGCTACTGTTCCTTTGTTTCATAAGCCCCATTTAGGTAATGGAAAGTCTCAACAAAGTCTCCCGGGAGCCTTCTCATTTCCAACCTGAACTACTCCATCTGTCTCGTCTTCATAGGCGAGGTCCATCTCACTCTCTGCTTATCCAGCCCATACTTTGACAACTTCTCTATGAAGATTGGATACTAAGGTTTTGTTTTAAAAATAAGGCTAATACGCTGTTTTGCTTGTAGTCCATGAGTGGCTTTAAACATTTAAAGGGACAGAGGCAATTAACTGACACTGGCTTTACCCTGTGTTGTTAATATATAGTATGCTATGTAAATCATCTCCTATACTGTAAAGAGTTTAGCAGTTTGTATTTTCTATAATAATTCTTGTCTTTGTCAACTGCTGTAGTACACCAGACAGCCACAAGCCACAAAGTGAGTCATGATAAAAAGGGATGCCAGCTGTGAATAACCTATTGCTATACATGCTTTTCAATAAAACAGATGCATTCATTTGTACTTTTAATTTCTAGGTGCAAAACAGACACTGGAATTAATATTACTAGCTTAAACAAGGACAAGAAAATATTCCAGTAGTGTTCACTCCTCATAATAGTTCTATTATTGAATGAAATTCTCAAATGAAGTCATAACGGTACATTAAAAAACAATGAAAGAGTTAAAGAAAAAGTTCTCTCTGTCGCGTTGCTCTACCTTTCACCTTTTAAAGTGAATCAACTTGTCTAATGACTAAAATGATTCAATAATCCAACCTTTTTCTTCACCAAAATGTATCTTTTCTCTATACTCTATAAATAGATCTTGAAAAATATACCAATTATCTTAAGACCTGCTTCTGCTCTTCTCAGCCCCTCTGGGATTGCATTTGATGTCTTGCACATAATGAAAGAGGAAAAAAATGCTGTCATGAAAGAAGTTTATTGGGGACTACTCCTGCATCTCCCATTTCTGTAGGCTAGAAGATGCTACTGTGTCTACTGCTACAAATTGGATTGCAGAAGGTAAGTGTCCCAGAACTTTAAAGAAAAAAAATAAAGTAGAAATAACGGAAGAAAATGTATCTTCAATATAAACAGTGTATAAGAGGTCATCTAAGCCTCTCCTTTTGCCTTTTTAAAGTACCTTAAATACTTTAGGATCCCTTTTAATTTTGCTTAGGTTATTTACTGAGGGTATTATTTTTTGTAGTGGTATATTTGCTGACAGTCAGCTTCAGACACAGAGCATTAGACCTAATATGTAAAAAATTTTTAGAGATCTGTCAAAGTGGTAAATGCCAAGGGCACTCTTCTTAACTCCTCCTGCAGTTCAGCTGAAGTTCTTCCCTCTTTCAATTCTTTGACCCAACTCACATTTGCATAGAACTTTTTAATCATTTTGGCATCATTCCACATTTGGAGAAAAAGGACAGGGCAAAAGAGGGTTAAGGTTGCCCAAAAAAATTTAGGTTTGGTATCCTGTGAAAGAAGAGAAAATTGGATTTGTGCTTCTTCTCACCTCCTATACAAATGACAGAAGTTCTAAAACTAAGGCATTTATTAGACTAAAACTTAAGCTCCCTAACTATGTGTGCATTGCAGAATCACCTAAAATACTATCCACCAGTATTTTAAGCAGAAATTTATAACAAAAGTTTTCTTTAACCAAAGAGTCTGTCACTAACTAAAGTTTAATATGTACTCTATTGGAAGTGAGTGTGGTAGGAGGGAGAGTCAGCACCCTTACAGCTCACTTTTAAAGCAGAAAGGGATAACAATTAAAGCAGGAAGCCATAAGCAGTACAACACAGGCACAAATTCTAACCCATACTATTAGGAAAGTAGTAATGAAATTGATAAGGGGCCACTGGAATATGAGAATATTCATTTCTGTTGGATTATGTGATCAAGTACCTTGTGAAAGGTGATGGCAAGGAAAAGGGAGAAGTCATTAACAAAAAATATGCAGAGTGACAAAAGTGGCAAGTAAGCATGAGGGAAGCGCAGTAAAGAAGTGAACCTTGCCAACACACTGACTGATGGGCTACCAAGGAACTGCAGCAGCAGGAGCTTTGCAGCGACACGGGTGAAAACCCAAGGATCCAGGAGGCTGGAAGGCTAGTGGGAGTGTGCAAACTGATGGAGAGCTGTGCAGAAGGGGACTGGGAAGGAATAAAGGGAAAGTAAGCAAAAACATAAAATGGGCTAGTCAAATGCAAAATTTCTGACTGAGACTGCATGTGACCACTGCAGACCATCCTATCTTCTTAAATCATTTTTTAACTACATCTCTGCACAATCTCACTTACCTTGTGTCTGTTATTGCTGCAAGGGCTAATTAACAGCTTCTTGTCACTCTGTGTTAATGAGTAGGTCAGCATAAGCAGCTGGAGCAGGACCGCAGTACGTAGTGCATGTGCTGGGCGCTGGCTGCTGGAAGGGGCTGAGTGTCTGTACAGCTCCCCAAGCAGAGTGTGTCTACATCCTCTGTCGGCATCATTTGATTACAAACCATAAACAGGACAGCCCTTAACAATACGTCAGTTGTGAAATGTTTTATTCATTCTCCTCTGGAGAATGTATTTAGTTAATATTGGAATGGGCCACGCTAGCAAAACCTTCTTCCAGATAAGTGTGAATTACTGAGTGCTCCCTTGATTACCATCATATTTATAATTCTCTAAGCATGCCTTTGTATGAAGAACACCATTTGATTATATTTAAGGTGAGGGAAGTTATTTTACAAATTTGTTTTAGTGATATTTTAACATAACATGGGAAGAACTTTCAGGTAGATTGATTAAGGACTGACAAAACCTTTTTTATTACACTTCACCTTTATGAACTTCAAGACCAGACAAATATAATTACCTTCATGGATGACTGTAGTCAGTTTTCTTTGTATTAAAGACTTTTATTATGCATTGGTGTCAAACAAAACTGCTGTGTTTGCCAACCATAAGTCACACTTGACTTCTTAGTTTCTGGTAGCTACACAAATGACTGATTTTTGGTCTTTAAAAGATATAGGACTTCTTCTGAGCTCAGCAGTATGGTTCAAAAATAATATGGTGATACTAAATTTACATATTATGTAAAATTAATTTCTAGGATTATTATTACAACGCTTCATAGGACCAAATTTTAAACCTGACACAATAGCCTGAAACATAGGAAATGACTTTTTGAAATCTAACTTAACTCCTTGCTCCAAATTCTAAGAATAGATATATCATGAACAATATAATTCCTTAGGTTTGTGTGGAAAAATTCTTTCCATCTTAATGGTTTTCCACAGCAACGTTTGGATTTACAAAATAAATAAGTAAATGGGAAGTATTACTTCACCCTCCTCTAATAGGTGTAACTAAGACTATATTGTTCCATCTCCTTGAGCTTCTGTTAATCTGCACTCTTCATGAACCCACAGTACAGAATGTATTTACTTCTGTACTTATTTATGGACCCTGCTGGCTCTAATCCTAACTTCACTTAACCCATGAGTGGGGTACTTGTCTTAGGATCTTATCTGCTCTTTAGAGGACCAAATATTTTAATTTTCAAATAAAGTTTTATTTGTTGGAGTTTTGGCTCAAGCCAATGAATGAGTATCTTTCCATTTGTTGGCTTGCTTTGAGGATGGAAACTGATATATTTAGCTTTTACACCTATAGAGTTAATATTCAGTTTGGTAATTTTATATGTATTATTGAAAATATTATTCTATCTATTAGTACATTGTTTTCCTATCATAGTAAGCTTTCTAGAAAGACACTGTATTATGAACCAAACTACGTTGTGAAACCAATCTCTTTTTTCCATGCATACATACCCCATAGAAAGATGTAAAAAAGTATACATTTAAAAACTAGAAATATATCTGTTATGTGTATAATAGGAATATATACATATTTTTACATATATTTTTATATAACCAGTGTGAATACTCCTGAGTTAGAAATACTGATAAAAATGCCGCACTGTTTCAGGGTTTCTTTGTTATCAATTTAGTAGATGTTTTATTTTAAGATTCAAAAAAGGGCGCTTTTTTGCCCATTTAATTTTATTGATGAAAAAAAACAAAACAAAACCTGCCTGCAAACAGGAAACAAGAATACCCAATTTTTTTTAAACTGCTGAGAGCAGTGCAGCACATACATACTGGCTATCACAAATGGGCACCATTTGTATCAAAATGTGAAACTCAACTAAAAATAATTTCAGACTAGGTAAAAATACTATCTTATCAAAGGAAACAGCCTATCTATTCAGAAAATTAGTGTCATTTGATGTTTTTGATGGCCTTGCATATTTTCTTCTCCTTCAGATTATAGAACAGTATGTAATGACGGGAGCTGGAATGCAAATGTTTTGTTTCTCTCTTCATATATAAGCCTTTTTAATAGGGAGCTTCATATTTTATGACCCTTTTAAGCTTACAGGTTTATGCTGAGTCATGGAGTCTTTGTTGTTATTTATGTTCAGCTGGAGATTAAATTTCCTGTTTGTCATGATTAAAAAGTAAACTCCCCAAAAGCATTTCAAATCTTTCAGAGGCAGTTCCACTTGCCAATCTGTACACTGTTTCCTAGTTTCTAAATAGAATCTGTTCACTTCCACCCAAGCCTGAATATGGATTTTAAAAATAATAGAAACCAAAAAAATTTTAATGTAAATTAAATCCATCTTTATAGATTTATAATGAGCAAATCCATATATGTCTTAAAGCTTATGTAAAAACCTGTATCTTCTCAAAATGCAAAGCAATATGGAAGAGTATGTGACATACCTCCCATACTGAACTTTGTATGGTAAAAACCTAGGATTATATATGCTTATTGTAATTAACAACTATAAGCTGTTTTATTAATAACTGTTAATAAAGCCTTTTAAAATAGCCTAAATTATTTTAAATATATCTTCAAAAACGATTCAGTAAATTTCCAGCTTAAACAAGTTGCTGGGTTTTTTTATGTTCTTGCCTCTGCATTTTTATAATACTGATAAAAGAGACAAAACAAATACTACTTTCAGGTGTGAAGATGACTGACCACAAACTAATATACTATTCTGACAGAGAACCTCTTCTCTTTTATGTTAATATTTTATTCCAATTGAGAAAAAATATACTCAAAAAATTAAACTTGCATTCAGCCAAAACCTTTGAAAAATGAAATTGTCATTCAAGAGTACATCTTTTAAAATTCCACTGTAAATAACAGAGAAGAAAATTTAGAGTTAGGAGTAATTGGTAGAGTAAAAATGCTTGACTGGTCCTGGTAAAATGAGACTCAGGTTACTTAAAAGTCAGTTGAGATAACCTGAATTGCTATCTTACAAAAATAAAGCAGAGCATGCCTTCTCTGAAGACTTCTAGCCTGAGCCCAATTCCATATCAGATAATTTGAAGCAACTTTACATATATCTACATGGTTGTCAGACAGGAAACAAGAACTGTGATGCTTCTGAACCAGCAGTTCCACCGTGTGAGTAGAGGGAAGAAGTCAAGAGTTCTGTGCTGCTGAAGCCAAGAGATCATCAGTGTTTAAGCAAGATCTATCAACAAACCCCAAGTATATCCCACATGAGATCCTGTCACACCCTTAAATTGCACTGTAAAAATAACCTTAGCCTCTTAGGGCCCCAGTTACAGACACAGTAGCTTTTCTATATAGATGAGTAGTGCAGTACAGAGCAGCTGACTTTACCAGGAAAGTTCGCTGCAAAAGCAAAGTGCATCCATCATTCCTGGCACAGCTTTTAACCTCTGTCAGGACACAGTTTAATCACTGACTTTTCCAGTTTCAGATTTAATTTGGAAGCATACCATATCAGGGAACAGAGCTAAACTTATATGGAAAAGTTTTTTAACAAAATAAATAACATGGAAACCAGCATTTGAGTTAATTGTGAAAGTTATCAATACTAAGAGTAAATTCATTACATCATAGCTACGGAGGGGATACAATTAAAAAAAGGTAACATTAACTGGAGACTACACAGAAAATGATTTCTGGTCATTTTCTAAATGTTTCTATTGTGATGCGCCTTAAGAAATACTAACTTGGAATAATACTCACATTTTGTGCCTGAAGGAGGAGGTGGGTTCATTAACAGTGGTGTTTAAGCCACTATACAGAGCACAGAAGGAAAAAAAAAATCCTAACACTGGCACAGTTAATAGTTGGTAGAGAAGTAATAAAACTTCATCAGACCATTGTAAAGTTGAAACTTCTAAAGTGGAAAGTTTACTACAGATTTAGTATAGATGCATCACAAATTGAGTAGTTTTGTCAATATGATTTTCTTGCTACGTAAATTTCTTATTCTGATTTTTTAAATTAGCATTTCATTCTTGTTTTCAGTCAACCAAACCCTTTTTATTTCAAGGTTTTCATAAAATTTATTATTTTCATTAAAGCAGATAATAAAATAAATAATAGAACTTACTTCCATGTGATAAGTGGGTGAAAATATTTAACATAATGTTTCTGAAAAAAATCCCAAGCCTCAAATAGAAGACTACAAATTTAAGGTTAAAAAAAAAAAAAGACTGTAAGAAGAAAAGTGAGTTATAATCATTAGAAATTACTTAGACCTCAAATAAAAAGGGTAAATTCAATATTCTCACAAAAAGCCAAGTAACTTGCTTTAGAGGCAATATGTTCATGAAAGCCTGAGAAATGTATTGTCACTGAGGAAATCAAGATGAGATATTTTTTCCCGGTTTGAGGATGTCATACAACTCTGCAGCTACAGTCACAATTCACTTACTTTATATGCAAGAGATTAAAGAAGTAGCAGAAGTGTTGCAAATCAACATTCCCTGTAGTATGATAATAATATGCAATCTTTTAGCAATAATTTTGCAAAGAATATGTACAGCATACTAGAAATTCTTGTCTAATGGATGCTTTATATGCATGCATATAAAGCCACATGGTTGTGTTTCACCAAAAATTCACTAGTATAGTGGACTCTTTAGTAATCCTATCCTATAAATAAATGCAAATTTGGAACTGTGCTGCTTCTTTTTAAGAGGACTATTGATATATTTTTCTATCTTTTCAAATGTCAATCAAAAAGAAAATTTATCCTCAATTGCACATGAAAACTAATGTTTCAGTTGGTAGATGGATCAAAGAACTAGTCTTTTAAGACTGCTTACATTTCAATAAAACAGATGTCAAAAGCATAATGTATCATGTATTTCATAAATGAAACTTTGAAAGTAACATCTCAAATTACCTTGGAATTTTGCTGTGACTAATTTGATATTTTCTCTAAGGAAAGAAATATATTTCACCCTGTAATTTGGGCACATGATTTAAGCACCTCATCCCTTCTTTTCTCAAATGCAGATTGATGTTTTGGTGTTTCTGCAATTTTTCTTTCCGAGGGAAAAAAAAAAGAAAATGTTTTAGGAAAATATAAAATATAGCACAGGGAAAGTATTTCCCTATGACTACAGTCAGTACTTCTCAAGGTGATTAACATTCACAGTGCCCAGTTGTTTGCAGGCATGAATGAAGGCATCAAGTGTGCTGAAAGGCAAACAAGGTATCTCTATGTGCATCATTCATTATAAGCAAATTGAAATAGTATACATGTCACCTTGTTTTACAACCCAGATCTTAGACATTT
This sequence comes from Donacobius atricapilla, assembly GCA_013397315.1. Lineage (NCBI taxonomy): Eukaryota > Metazoa > Chordata > Aves > Passeriformes > Mimidae > Donacobius > Donacobius atricapilla. The sequence goes on from WBMY01017847.1 coordinate 71,478, forward strand.
AGTACAGTGGAAGGTTTGAATGTAAGGCTAGTAACGAGGATGGAGTGTAGGCTGCAGTGAGGGAGGCTTAGGATGCCAGGCTGAATTTCAGGAAAGTTGATCTTTAAACTGTCTAGTTGTTAGTTTTTGAGGCTCCCCAGCTTTAAAGCCACTTTGACAATCTCAGCACTATAGTAAGCCCTTAGATGGGGCATGGCAAGGATAAGTTCACATCTGTGCCAAGGGATAAATGCTAAAGAAGAAATAAACAAAAGAAAACCCAAATGAAACTTACAAGCAGAAGCAGAAGAACGATGACTAATGGGACAACATGATGAAAAAATTTCAGAGGTGGATTTCAAAGAAGACTTTGAACTAGGAAGCAGAACAACTATTGAGAATATATGTGTTCAACGTTAGCTGGCTAAAGGCAAATAAGGGAAGAACCATCACAATGGATAGAGATCCTTACTTCAGCAAAACACGCTCAAGGATTTCTGAACTACAAAGCAATGCATCATATATTAAATAAGAAACAAAATACAGAGATATAATTGTACACAAATGTAGCCTCTTCCTCTGATGAAAAAGGTTGTCTAGCTACTGGTGCTAATGGATGAAATAGGATACATTTTAATGACCCTAAATGTAATTTGCCACAATTTCTCTATAGCTTGGCTTAGTAACTAGGCAAAGTATATTGAGCTTTGTTGTTGAGACCAAAGACGTACACCAAACACTATTTCAGGTGTTGTGTTTCATTTTGTTTCCAGTACAAACCTCCACATCTGCCCTGTCAGCTATGAAAGGAAAGGAGTCTGACAACAATTCATTCAGGAAGGTATGGGACTGATATACAGCTCTAACAAAACATTATAGCCAAGATTGCTAGGCTGTTCATCAGATTAGTTATTAATATACTCTATATTACTTATGTTAATATTTCTGAACAAGGTAAACAGATTTTAAATGAATTTTTGAGTGGTTTCAGGGTGCCCTTTATGCTTAGGTTCTTTGTGTGCAATTTCTGTTACCCGTATGTTCCCTGCACCTATAATATTTGTTGCATTATAGGAAATGTTCACCTACACTGTATTTCAGTAATTAATGTATACCAACAACAGGAAGTACTGGCTCTTGCATTTGAAAAATTATATATTACATAATCATTCAAAACCTGGTGATTTTTTTCCTTGTATCTGAGTTTTTGGCATTTAATCTTCTATTGGTAAATTATCCCTGAATTTCTTTAGTCTTCAAAAATATGTACTGACCTCCCTTGCAATGTGGCACAGTTTAAACTGCCATTTTCCATATGTTTTAAGTAGATAATTTGACTCTAATTTATCTGCAGGAGTTTTTCTGCACTGACCTGATACACCAAGTCCCTGCACTGTTGTTTCTGTGGCTTTCATTTCCATTTATCTTTGCTAGCCTCATCACTGTTGACATTTGGTTTGTGTGTTAGTCCGACCAGACGGTGTACCATCTTGAAGGATCCACCCTGTATGCCATCTACCTAATTAGAGAGGCTCAATTTCTGAGGCAACAGCTTGCAGTGTCTGAGGGATCTTCTGTTACAGATACCACCACAAATCATTATTCAGAGTGACATTAATTAATTGGTCTCTTCCCAGGATTTACTCTACTTTGGCAAAGACATCACAGCATTTTATTTATATTGGCTCCCCCTCTTCTCCAGTCTATTATCAGCTTGACTTAGGAACCCAAAACTTTTATTATTCATATGAAAGATAAATAATTTTATTGCTTGATTCTGAACTGTCAATCAATGCTTTGTCATGGGCTTGTGGTCCTTTAGTTGCTTAGCTGACTGGCTGCTTCCCCAAATCCAGTCACTGCTGTTCATAACATATCTGGAAAGCTTTGGGATTTCCCCAGTGGAGCATTTACTCATTTTATGGTTGAATCATTTCTTTCTTAGAAGGGAGGCAAAGAACTTCTAACATAAACAAATCTCCTCCTTCCTTTACAATGGAAGTTGACGGTGAAAGTCAGCCTAATCACTAAATCTTTTCAGTACACTTCTTTTCAAGTGTTCATTTTCATAGCTGCTCCAGCAATCGTTATTTGCTTCTTAATATTGAAAGTGCTATGGGAAACTGGAATACATAACTCCTTCTTTAGAACAGCAGCAGAAAACATTCAGAGATTTAATGTAACTGTTTCTGCATAAAGGAAACACACAATTAGCAGGACATGCAAGTCCTCCTCTTCCTTATGCCAACTCAAAAAGAAAAAAATTTTACATTAGCTTTAAGAAATGTATCAAGAGGAAAAAAAAGAGGCAAAAAAGTGCCAAAACATATTGCCAGTTAAAGGGGAATTATTATACTGAAGCAGCTCAATTTGCAATGGCCAAATATAGTTTGTTCATTTTATTGCATACATTTAGAGCTAATGTCAGATTTCTCCTGTTCACTAGAAATTATTGCAACTTGCTGCTTAATTTTTAAAGCAACCTTTGGAAAGCTATGTCTTATATCATGTTTCGGCTGCAAGGTTACTATGAAAGACACAGAAATACACTGTTCCAACAGGAAGAAGAAAAATATTATAGGATATATCAGTGGTCATGGTGAATAATCTGAGTTCTGCTTCCGATGCATTGCTTATGGTGTGGATTTCTCCAGTCTCATCACTGATGGTGTAGATGCCATTTGCAACCAAGATAGCAGCACATGCAAACATCAGGACATAATTTTAGGCCTTTATCCTAAGTGCAATTACATCATTAGGCAACGATGCAAGTGTTTAGAAAGTGTAGTTTTAGAAAGTAGTATTATTTCTAAAATGGAAAAATAATGATTTGATTTGATTTGATT
>WBMY01017848.1:5864-16094 GCA_013397315.1 Donacobius atricapilla
ATGGGACAGCCAGGTGGGGACAGGAGACACGTGTGGGGTCGGGACAGCCAGGTGAGAATGGGACACCTGGGTGGGGATGGGACAGCCAGGTGGGGATGGGACAGCCAGGTGGGGGCAGGGGAACCAGGTGAGGATGGGAGAGCCAGGTGGGGATGGGACACCCGGCTGGGGATGGGACAGCCAGGTGGGGATGGGACACCCGGCTGGGGATGGGACAGCCAGGTGGGGACAGGACCCCAGGGTGGGAACAGAAGAACCAGGTGGGGACAGGAGACCCGGCTGGGGACAGCTGCCCCTGTGCCCTGTGCCCTGTGCCCTGTGCTGGGGCTGGCACAGGCACCAGGGCACTGCAGGTCCCTCCCGCCCGAGGGCAGGAGCTGCCCCAGGAGAACACAATCACCGGGGCTGGGAAAGATCTCCAAGATCCTCCTCCAGCCCTTGGCCAGCGCGCCCTGCCCGTTAACCGTACCCTGAAGTGTCACAGCAACGCCTTTCTGAGCATCTTGTTCCTTCCCAGCCTTGCACTTCGTTCCTCTGTGCCTTTGCTGCTCCCTGCCCTCCCACCCGGAACAATCCCAGCACTGCTTTGCCTTCATATGAACTCCAAGGGGATTCCATAAACCGGGGGATTTGGCGTTTCTCGTTTGGAGAGCCCCTCAGAACAGACAGACATGAAGGGGGAGTTGCCCAGCGGTTGCAGCAATAACAAGAGTAGGGGCAGAGAGTGGTTGATGACCGTTCCCTGGGTGCCTGAGCCCAGCAGGGAGATGCTGGTGGCACCAGGGACACGCTGCCAGCGCTGTGTGACTGCAATGGGAACAGCTCCGCAGGGTTATGGAATCAGAAAGGCTGGAAAAGACACAAAATCAGCAAGTCCAGCCTTTGGCTGAGTCCCACCACACCCAATAAATCATCAGCGTTGGCCTGAGGAAAAGGGAGATGCCAAACACCAATTTTTGCTTCACCACAGAAAGGTTTTAGGATGATACAATGCTGTTAGAGAATTCTGAGGAACTCGTAATACATTGGCCACGTTACAAAAGTGTTTGGGCGATGAGCTCCTGAAAGCAGAGATTAATCCACTGGAGTGAGATAATTGCGGGTTCACTTTGGAACGTGCTCCTTCTGCATTTGATGACTAATTATCAGCGTCTAATAAGAGAATGTTATCTTTAAATCATGTAAAGGGTAAATGCTTTTACGTGGTGCTGAAGACTGCCCACATGTGAAGGCTGGATGTTTCTTTTATTGCCATGTTTATCTGTTTTTATCCGCACTGAGTAGAAAATACTCTGCTTTAAAAATACATTGTGGCTTCTTTGATTTCCTAAATAGATTTATAATTATCTCCAAATTGAACACACTCAGCTTCTGTCCAAGTAATTGCCAGGCACTGTCCTTCACAGGAAGTGCAGCCCTTGGCAGATTTTCACCGGGCTCCTCGGATGCAGGAAATGAGGGGGAATGAGATAAATCAGTGCAGCTCTGGGGTGAGGGCACACGCATGGTCAGGCACTCACAGCACTGGCTCGGGGATTTTTTTCCTCAGACCTGACTCCAGGAAAATTTAGGACTGCACTGGACAAGGCTGGAGCAAAGACTGGAGCCAAACTGCAGCTCCTCAGGGTGCACCTGCATTGCCTTTTCTCTCCCACATCTCTGAAAGCACTGCAAGGTCCTGATCCCACAAAGTCTTTCCCTGAGGGGTTGCCGTGCCAAGAATAATTAACAAAATAATTAACAAGAATAATTAACAAAACCTCTTGCACTTTGCTGAATACCCTTTTTATACCTCAAATAATGCCCTTGCACAGGCCTAAGTTACCTCCTAAGAACCCTTTTCCAAAAAGACACTCAGTATTAGTGCAGACAGACACAGAAGTAGAGCAAAAAAACCCAGAAACTTATTGGGCCTCGTCTCAAAATTCTGAGCATTGGAGTCTTTCTACAATTTTGGGTCAGGGCTGTGTCTCCCATCCCATCCCACCCCACCCCACCCCACCCCATCGGGAGCAGCCTCTGGCGCAGCAAACCTGAGCCTCTACTGAGAATGAACAAAATTCAAAGCCAGAACAGCTCACTCTCCATCCCCTGCCCACGCCAGCCTTCGCACCCAGCTCATTCAGAGCTCGGTCTGCACTTCACCCCAGCGGCCATCCCAAAAACTCCTCCCTCTGGGAGCTGGAATTGGTGCCAGCCTCCTCTGCAGTCTGTGGGAATGGCACCCCAGCATCATCCAGAGACAAAGGCAGAGATTCGGGGTCCCAATTTGTTTGGTTTCTTGTTTTGTTTTGGTTTGGTTTGGTTTTTTTATTGTGGTTGTTTTTTTTTTTAATTTTTTGTGGTTTTTTTAGGTTTTTTTCCGATCTAAGGTTTAATTCTCCAGTGCAAATGGCTCGCAGCCAGCTGTCTCCATGCCAGGTTTAGGAATAATTTGTGTAATTTTTTGTAACTTGGGAGAATGTTGTTAGCTTGTCCTCAAAAGAAATTGAGCAAAATAACCACAAGTTAGAACCAAATAACATAAGCAGGCTTTAATTCTGCAAAATCTAGGGAATTCAAGCTCCTCTGTTTAAGTAGCTCTCAGTGCTGTTAAATTAAACACGCTGCCAAAGGAAAGGTTTTCTGAGAACAAATAAGAAAAGAATCTCATCTCAGACGAGTGTGTGTGGGTTCAGGGCCGTTGCAGAGCCCCGTTGTTCCAGTGACACCCCCCAGCAGTGACATTTCTGCAGCCAGGAGCCAGCCAGCAGAGATGGCAGCAGCCAATCTGGGCTTTGTTAGTTTGCGCTTGTTTACTGCCATGGAAGTAGACCAGACACTGATCTAAGAAATTGGGAGGGAAATTGTTTGAGCCAAGTGTGTCCTTGTCAAGAAAATCATTGGACTCTGGTCGTGGTGTCTCAAGCAGCAGCAACAGCCTGGTGTGGGCACTGGTGAGAGTAAAATGGGAACGTGGAGGAGTCGGCAGCTGCTGCGGCACAGCCCCACTCCAGCGTTAATTTAAAGCTCACACTGGACATCTAAGTGCCTTTTATCACAGAATATTTTAAAAGGAACAACATTTTCTGACATAAATGTCTCTGCTAATGACAGAGACCAGAAGTAGCTTGTGGCCAAAGAATAAATGTTTTTCTAAAGCTTAGCAACAGCTCAGGCTCTGAATGTCATCATCCTCCTGGGAAGCCTGTTGCTGTATTCTCAGGATTAGGTGAAATTATCCCGAGTCCTGTTTGCAATTTTTTGTGGCTGTGCATCTCATCCCTCCGTCTGAAGGTCAGATGAGAATTCGCCCCCCCTGCTTTTGTTCCTGAAGAGGAGCAACGAGTAGAGGTCAGGAAGTGGTAATCATAATTACTTAATAGCACGTTTTGTTGCTATAGCACTTGTGAAAACGCCTGGAATTTCAGCGGGTGCAGAGAAGGCGGCTCATGGAGCAGCCCTGCGGTGTCAGGGCTCTCAGCGCCGGAGGCCGGTTCTGTTCCCGCTCTGGGGCTGCCCGGCAGGAGCTGCTGCTGCCGTGTCCGGGTTTCCGTGGGAGGCACCGGGGCAGGCCCTGCCCGCTGGGGAGAGCTCCCGCCGGGCCGGGCCTCAGCCCTGCGGGCTCGGGCTCACCCAGAGCCGCGCTGGAAGCGCCACCGCAGCCCCCGGAGCGGCCGGGGCTCGCAGACGGGACGGGACACACGCACCGCCTCAGACCGCAGCCCGGCACTAATTACAGCCTCTGCTCCTGCTTATTGCCTGATTTCGTTTTGTTGTTGGGAACTGTAAATGTTTGTTTTCCTGCCAGCAGAATTTGTTTTTCAGACCCGTTCTCCTGCGGGGTCCCTCAGGACGAGCCAAGGGAGAGGTCTCCAGGGCGCGCCAGGCTCTGGGCTCCCTTGCTCTGTGAACCATCAGCAATTTGACCTTTTCTCACGTGTCTGCTCGCACTGGATTAATCAGTGAATAATCGTGAGCCCTCTCCTCCTCTGCTGGCTGTGCCCGCCCCGCCCGGGCAGGGCTGCGGCTGAGGGCAGCTGCCCCAGGAGCCCCTGGCACAAACCCGCCCCAGCAGCAGCAGGTCCCGGTGCCACGGGACCGCTCTCATCCTCAGCTGGGTCCGAGGTCTAAAATCCACATTATAATGGTCTGAGGTCTAAAATCCACATTTTGATGGGGGCTGGGATCCTACAGAGCCAGCCCTGGCTGCAGCCCAGCCGAGCACTTAGCGCCTCTTTACTCCATGTGCATTAGCAGCCCCTTCGCCGGCCGGGCCCTTCCTTTTAAACTTCCTTTTAAACGCGGGCTGAAGGATTTCCGAGCGCTGCGAAGGGCTGAGTGCCCAGGGTCAGCTCTGCCCGGCCCCGGGCACAGCCCTGCCCCGTGTCCTCTGCCAGGGGCTGGCTGCCCCCACCCCAAATCCGCTCTCAGGAGGGACTCCTGGAAAAAAGCAATCACAGCAACCCAGCCAGCAGATTTCCCCCTACCTTGGCCCGCATGTTTGAGTGCTTTAGATGATTTATCTGCTCAGAGAAGGATTATTTTTGAGCCTCCCTTTGCCAAAAAAACCTAAGCCTTATCAAATGGAAATCAGAATCTATTCTTTGGATCAGCAGCCTGGATCACGGCTCAGGTAGGAAAGCAGGTCACATAAAATCGGACCTTTCATGAATATTTATCTTGCTTTTCGTTAAGCTTTGCACCTGAGGGTCTGATCCTGAGCCCTCTGAGTGCCTGCACACGGTGCTGCCTGTTTCCAGCCCCTAACACAGCCAGGGAAGAAGGCACAGTCTTACTGGATCTATAATATATGGATAACAGATAATAAATTAATTCCTTTCTTTCTGCTGCTGTCTGCAGCAGCAACAAAGGAATTGTCAGATCCAAATTCCTAATTCCCTGTGTCATTCCTCCAGGATAATTTAAGCCTGTTCCTCAGCTTCCTCATGCAGATGAAGGCCCAGGCAATGGGCCTTGGCAACAAATAAACTGTGGAGAAAGGTTGTTCAACACTCTGAAAACTGAGAAAAAGAGGGATTTCATCTGCCTCCATTTCTGCCATCAATAGAAGGGAAGAGCTGCTTCTCCCGGTCTGAGACACTGAACCACGTCTGCAAACTCAGAGGCCTCCGAACAAGAAGTGGCACAAGTGGAGCCATTTCATCAAGAGCAAAGCCATCACTTGGATGGAGCTCCATTCAGATGCTGTTCCACGGACCTACCACTGGCCATTTCAATGTTTGGTGTATTCCCGTTTAAGCTGGTTGTGCTGTCAATGTTTGCTGTACTCCCATTTAAGCTGGTTGTGCTGTCAGTGTTTGCTGCACTCCCATTTAAGCTGGTTGTACTGTCCTGCGCCATCGTCCCGGCTGTGCTGGGTTTCGCATGTTCCTCCTTGTACACAGTGTTGGCAAATCCATTATCTGAGCGTTCAGCTACAACAACAAAGGTTATCTCATCTGATTGCAGAAGGGAGCTGGTGTAACTCGTTCCGCGGTGGGCAATGCGAGCTTTCATTACAGAGGATTTCCCGGTCGGAAACGTGGGCTCAGCGATTTGGAAAAATCCCGTTCTTTTGATTTGCCAGCTTCTCCCCTCGTACCAACCCAGCATTCCAACCCTTCTGGGCCTGATGTTTGCTGTGAGCAAACCCAATTGTATTCGCCAGGCCGTGCCAATGTGTCTTGATTAGCCTGCCTGCAATAAGGTAACATCATTCAACACCAGGAAATCCTGAATTTTGGGTGATGAGACACATTTTCTTAACAAGCCTGGCAGTTCTGTCTTTCTACACGAAGAGCAAGAACACCTCCTGCTCAGATAGATGTTTGCATAAATATCCCTTTTGAGCTCCTTGAGAGGCTTAAATGAGAGACTTTTCCATTCATGGAGAGCTTCCTTTAGCTCTGGACTGTCCAAAAATACTAACTGAATTTACTTTCAAGCTATCAGCTACTGCTGCTGCTGTGAACAAGTTTAAATTAATGCCTTAACAAAAGCTCCCTTGCTCTCTCAAAGGTCTGCACGGAGGATTAAGATCTGAATTCCAAGTTAGCCCTTAATGACACACAGATGCACCTTCCCTTTAGCCGGGAGACCACATCCTGCTAGAGCAAGGCAGAAATAATGATCTTACTGGATTCAATATTAAAAAAAATCAGATTAAGCTTGAATTCTCGTTATAGAATTTGTCTGCAGGTAAAGTTATTTTTAATCTGTTCCAAGATAAAGGAATAAATTTATTTTGGCCTATTAGAATTCTCATATAAAGAGAAGAGTTTGGCATGATAAATTGGTTTGGAGCTAAATCCACCTCTTGGAGTTTTTTTTTCCCTCAGCTATGTGTGGGGACCATCCACTCCTGATTGTTAGGAAATATTGGGAAAAACCTGTCCGTGTCTGGAGACCCAGGCTCACCTGGTAGATGAGCATGGACAGTCTCACTCCCAAATTTCTTCTCCCTGCCCCCATATGTAATAATAATAAAAAGGAGTGATGATAGTACAGGACTCATTTCCCAGACAATAGCTAGGCAGGCTGTATATTGCTTTATGGCTGTTGACTTGATTTAAAATGCACTCTTAAAAATGAAAGAACAACTCCTTAAATTTGCAGTGAATGTATAGTTCCCCAGACCTGATTTACTGGTTACGAGCCACCAAAAAACTGCAATTCCAATTTATTGTGTTGTTGACTGTGGCAGCAAAACCCTCGGCATCAGTCAAGCTCTGGTGATCATTCCAGAGCTGATAATTTGACATTGATCATTTATTTCAGGTTGGTTGGGGTTCTGTTGAGGGGGGCTGCTGCTCTTTAATTGGGCTCTGCTCCCGCAGCAGCCGAGGACGATCGCTTTGATGGTGACGGGTTAACCCACGAGCCTGAGATCAAAGCGCTGCTCTTGCCTTCTGCTCTGCTCACTTCAGAGCTTTTTAGCCCGGGCTGGCTCATAATTGCAAGAATTCCCAACTGGCTGGAAGCAGATCTCGCAGAAGGAACTTGCTGCAGAGCACTTGGATGAAGAGCGATGTGTAAATCCTGCCCGGGCTGTCAGACACCAAAACTCCCTGGGAAATGGGCCTGGGCCATGGAGCGCACTGGGGAGGGACAGGGGACAGAGGACAATCCATCAGAGCCCCGGTTCCGTGTCACTCCTGCCCTTCAAGGGCCTTTTCCCTCTCCTGCCGTGCGTGACCCTTTCCTGATTCGCTCCCACCCGCGAGCAGAAAGCGGCGCAGCTGCCGGGCGGCTCTCACTGGACCCCATCCACGGCTCTTCCCTCGCTCCTTGCAGGAGGAAGGAGCAGAATGCAGCTGCCTGTGGGGCTTTATTTGGGGTTGGGAAGTCTCCAGACACAGAGGGAGAAAAGGCTGAGCCCGATGTAAATCAGGGATGGTTTTGAGCCCAAGCCCTTGGTTTCCAAAAGCCCGCGGGCAGGGCGAGGCTGCAGAGCAGAGCTGGGGTGGGCACGGGCCATGGCAATCAGCACTGGGGGTGAGGGGGCTCTGGGAGCCCTGCAGGGACCCCAACAGCCCCCCCGGACACCCGGGACCACTCCCCGGGACCCCAAAGTGACACCCGGCACCACTCCCCGGGACCCCAAATTCACCCCCAGCCCCGCAGGTCTCCCTGTCAGGACCCTGCTTCAAAAGGGGCTTGGCCATGGGGCACATTTCCCTTCCAGGGCTTTTGAAGCCAACAACAAGGCCCCCTTAAAAACTCCTGGGGGACGGTGAGAGAATTTGGGATTTAATTGTTCACGTATCTCTAGCAAATATTCCCAATACTGGTCGTGCAAGAAAACTGAAGCAGAACCTTATTATGAAAGACCTTTCTCAGGGGCACTTCCACGATTCAATATTCTGGTTTTCCTTATAAGAAAGCCAACAAAATTTTGATCCGAATCCAATTTTTGGCAGTTTTTTTCTGTCTCAAAATTCAGATTTGTCCTAGTGAGGACCATTTGCACCCCTAAGGCAGACACTGCATTTTCTGCACAGGACACACACGAGGACGGGGCTTGGACTCCTGCCTTTGCCGGACCTGTGGCATGAAGGCACTAAACCACAGATTTAATTTTAAGGTTACAAAGACCAACTCTTTCACATAATTATATTAATGATCTTTCTTTAATCTATGCAGGTGTTTTCAGCAGCTTGGAGCCAAAGCAAGGGAACTGTTGGCACAATCTGCAGGACATAATGAGACCACACAGCTCCGGTGTGATGGCAAGCTGGAATCTCAGGCAGGCTGTGCTCCTGCAACTGCCACTGCAGAACTGCAGCACAGCCTCGCAGTGAATGGGGCATTTACATGCAGAATTTATGCAGAATAACACCCAGTGTAGAGAACAAACGCAATAAATAAAATACACCGCAGAGGCATAGGATATAAACGCAGAAGAAAATATAAGGGAAAAAAATTAGGTGAACCATATTTAATATTGGTATTTAACCATGATAGTTCATTCCAAAATTTCTCTGGTTACATGGCTTGTTTTAACACCGGCAGGTTCTACTTCTCAGTCGTAGAATGAGAAAAAGTTGTTCCGAAATTTTAATAAAAGCTATAATTGGGGTGGGAGAATCTAAGGAGATTTTCCTAGAAAAGAGAGAGAATGGAAAAGACAGAATGAGAGAGCCAAAGGAAAAGAGGGAAATAAGAGAGTTAAAGAGAAAAGAGAGAGAAAGAAGCAGAAAATACATCGATGAAAAAGGAAACAAGACAGAAGAAGGAATATTTTCACTTCAGACTATCTGCAGCAAGCTTGCTTTTGACTTTCATACTCTATTTAAAAATACAAAATTGGGAGCATTGAAAAAGAGTTCCCAAATTAGCTTTTTAATAGAAATGGGAAGTTAAAAGGGGCCAAGTCTTGGGGGAGAAGCGATTCACAGCCAGGGCAGCCCCAGCAGAGAGTGAGGCCAGAGCACACCCCAGAGAGAGAGGAGTCAGGAAGTTTTATGAAGTGGTGACACTGTAAATCACAGAAAAATCTCTTACACCAGCAAAAGCCAAATGACATTTCTGGTTCTGCTTTCTTCTGAGCATCTGCAGAGGGAAAGAGCAAGTGGAGATATAGGGAGGGTTTAAAAGTGGAAAGCAGTTCTGAAGACATTAATAAAGATGGATTCAGGGTGCTTTGATACGTTCAAATTCTTACAGCCAGTGAAAGTTTCTCACAGAAGTTTTAGGATTTGCTTTGCACACAACTATTCATGTGCCCAGCATACAACTCTTAATATCCAAAATCTAAAGCTTCTGATGCACTGTGTGTGCATGAACTCGTTAGTGGCTCTGCAGACACTGAGATGCAGGTTACAAATGTTATTGGGGGAGACTGGCTTTGGGGACGGCTACTCAGGACCCGACACTCATAAATTAGCGCTATTTTTTATTAATTGCATTGAATTATCAGAAATTAGACCCTGGACTGGATGGATCATGTTGAGGTTCAGCTCTATCTCAGGAAAAATTTCACCACTGAAAGTGTGGTTAAGCACTGGAGCAGGCTGCCCGGGGAAGTGGAGGAGTCACCATCCCTGGAAGTGCTCCAGGAATGAGTGGATGTGGCACTATGTGGTTTAATGGGCACGGTAGGATTCGGTCACAGGCTGGACTTGATCATCTCAGAGGTCTTTTCCGACCTTAATAATTCCAGCATCAGGGTCCTGGTTTCAGAGTTTCCAGAACCAGATCACTGATTGATTTGTTGAAATGTTGAGGATTTGGAGGCCTTTCCCTATTTTTATTTGGTTGTGGTGGGTTTTTCTTTTGTTTGATTTTTATTTTCCCCTTTTTTTCCTGTAAGTCTTGGGTTTGGAGCCCTGGGAAGAAAGGCACCTGGAAAACGGCCCTGGTCACTGCTGGCTGTACCAAGTCCCTGTTTCCCTTATTTTTGGGCACCCGAGGCACATCGGACCCCCCAACACACACCTCTTGCTCACAGTGACAATGCAGCCCCCGCAGCCCCCGGACCCCTCCTCACACACCCTCTTCCCCACTGCGGGGCTGCTGTGGCCACCTTGTGCTGCCCTCGGCCCCGGGGGTCCCGCACCCGCTGCCCTGCCCGGGGCTCCATCCCGGGGTCCCACTCCTGCTCGGGGCTCCATCCCGGGGTCCCACATCTGCCCACGGCTCCATCCCGGGGTCCCACACCCCCTTCCCCTGCCCGAGGCTCCATCCCGGGGTCCCACTCCTGCCCATGGCTCCATCCCGGGGTCCCATTCCTGCCCACGGCTCCATCCT
>WBMY01017848.1:17295-38785 GCA_013397315.1 Donacobius atricapilla
TCCATATCAGCTCCATCCCGGTTCCATCCCGGTTCCATCCCGGTTCCATCCCGGCTCCATCCCGGCCCCGGGGGTCGCCGGGGGCCGCTCCCCGCGGGGCTGGGCAGCCGGGGCAGAGCTGCGAGCGCCGCTGCGAGGGGAGGGGGCAGCGCCGAGCGAGCTCAGGCGGGAGAGGCAGCGAGAGCCTCGGTCTCGGCAGTGATGAGGGAGAAGCTGTTTAGTCATCTCGCTATATATACTTTCACAATGATGATCACATTTACTGATTGCTTCTGACTGCGTTTGGAGAGGGAGTCAAGAGGCAGGCAGCGCAGTTCACCTTTCATGCTGAGGAGCGCCTGCTCCCCCTTCCTCCCCGTTCCCCAGATTTAGCCCTGCTTTTGGGGGCCGAGAGGCTTTCCCTTCAGGTAAGGCAGCGCTGGGAGCGAGGGAGGGAGGGGAGAAGTTCGCACGCATTTTTCCTGAGCCTGTTGCTTTTGCTCCTAAATGTCCCCAGCACAGTGAGGGAGTGAGTGTTCTGCAGAAAGTTTTATTTTCTGGTGCTGCTGCGAAGGGGAAAGGATGTGTGACTGGCAGAAGACGCCGAGGCTTTGGCTGGCATGTTTTGCTCTAAAGCAAAGGTCTCTTTGCTGCCTGAGCCTGACCCAGCAAGGACAGGAGAGGGAAGGAGTGATCTGCAGGCTCTTCACTCGCGTTAGCAGTGTCTCATCAGGAAACTTGCAGGATGTGTATCGGTCCGATTTCAGAACAGCCCTGCCTGCTTCTAGAAAGGGAAACACTGGGAATTTTGGTTTGTCTCTGCTCTCTTGAGATGATGAGGAGACACTGATCGGTGGGGCATTGCCGTGGGAGCTGCAGGGGTAAGAACCCATCCTTTATTTCTGGAGCCTTTAGGTGAACCGTCGTTCAAGTTTTCCTCCTGAGCTTTCCCGAGCCGCCCTGGCTGTCAGGGCTCTGCTCCAAGCTGGGCTGAGACCCCCAGAGCAGAGCCCGCGGTGCTCGGGAGGGCCCCGGTGGGGTCAGCAGCGCTGGGAGGGGACAGGGGCTCGTGCTCGGCCTGTCCTATCGAATCGGCTTGACTGTTCCATTGTCCCCACAGTTATCCAACGAAAACAGATTCTTTCCTCTACAGATACTTTTTTAAATCGGGAGGCAAATGATTCTATTTTGTGTACCAGGTCTTCTAAATGTCATCAGCAGGGTGCAGGTCTGCTGTGAACCGGTTCCTTTTAAATTATGGTAATTAAAATTAGAAATATGGATATAGCTAAATATATGCTTGTTAGAATTAGAGTGTGTCTGTTTTCTATGAGAGCTCCAGAGACTGTCAACAGTACATTAGATTTTGAGTCCAGCCAATTGCTTTCCAGCCTAAACAGACTGGTTAGCAGCTACCAAAATCCAAGCAGGCAGAAAAGGAGGATTCTTTCTACCTTCTGGAATTCTACATTCTAGATGAACTGATTGCTTCATCTCTTCTTGACTCAGCTTAGGTTGTGCAGGTTAAAATTATAAATCCAGTCCTCTCTCTCTCTCTCCCAATTTTCTTTCACTTCCTTCAGGGAGTGGTAGAGCTACAAGGACTCATGGACAAGAAAAAGCAAAACCTCTGCAACAGGGAATTTCACCCCTCTTCTCACTCTGGGTCCTTCAGATAATTTACAGCTGAAAAAGATTCCTCTCTTGTGTGTATTTTGAGGATCCAATGGGACAGATTCCGTGTAACTCTGGGGATGAAGCTGGGTGCACTCTGCTGTTCTAACCAGCTACATCTCTTGGAGCCAGAGAAATGGGAAATAAACTTCCACAGAAGAGCTCCCCTTTCTTTCTCTTTTGCTTTCATCTCCTGTCCCTTTCATAGCTGAGATATTTATAGATTCCCCACATATATTGCCAGCATGAAAGGACCCATTTTACCGTTTAAAAATTGATTTAAAAATGTGTAAGTCACTTATGAGTTACCAGTGCTTTATTGGAACAATTATATGTGAAGTATTTATAGTGCCTCGGCAGCTAATGTAGGTAACCTGGAATCTACACCAAAGTTATGAAAGTACAGAAGAGATTTCTAATGTGGTTCCCCTGAGAAATCAGGGGAGATGAGGATCCAGTGTGCTGAAAGTGGTCAGGTCACCAGTCCTGGCAGAGGGACTCTGGTGATGGTGCTAAGGGGAATGAAAACGCAGGGAAGACAGTTTGCCAGCAGGGAAAGCAGAACGAGTTGCCTTCTCGTGGTTCTCGGTTATTAGCCTGTATATATTTGGTGATCGATGGATGAAATAGTTCTTACTTCGCTGCCTCCTGTTCTTCAGTGCTCCATGAAAGTTAAAAGATCCACCACCGGCGGTAGGAGGCTGCAGGGGGAGCCCACGGAGCCCCTGGAGATGCCCTTTCAGCTGGGGGAGCTTTTCAAAGTCATGCAGGGAGAGTTTGCAGGACAGAGCCCGGCCCCAGGGCGGCCAGGCCGGCACGATTCAGGCAGCAAATTCCCTCTCGGGGGGAGAGAGGAAGTGGCGCTTTGTAACACCGAGCAGCTCTTCAGAGGGGAGTGCCGAGAGAGGTTCGCTCGGGTGCCGTGCAGATAAGCCAAGCGTCT
Source organism: Donacobius atricapilla (assembly GCA_013397315.1). Lineage (NCBI taxonomy): Eukaryota > Metazoa > Chordata > Aves > Passeriformes > Mimidae > Donacobius > Donacobius atricapilla. The sequence continues at coordinate 19,892 of WBMY01017848.1, forward strand.
CCTCCTTGGGATGAGCATCACTCTGGGTTATTGTAGGCGCCGTAATTACAAAAGCTCTTCAGCAGCAGTAAGACGCTCGCACGAGGGATTTCAATTGTCCTTTAGATAGTAAAATTGCGCAGGAAGATGCTCCACATTAAGGTGATGAATGTTAATTTGCCCCGAAGAGGAAGAGCATCTCTGTGAGCACTTCAGGCATTTTCACCACAGACTGATTCCATCATTTTTTATTCAGTATTTTGATGGCCCGTTGGAATCAATAATGCTACAGCCCTACTGGCTGGAATGGCAGCTTTCATGTGAGTTAAGAACTTTAGAGTAAAACTGCCTACAACGATACAATTAGGCTTCGAGGGCCCGAGTCAGGGGAATCAATGGAATTTCCACTGATAAACTGACTTTTGATAGGGCTCCTAATGCATCTTATACGACAATGGCACCTTTCTTCAGCTAATGTATGTGATGGTAGAATTAGAAAAGCACTGGAGAAGTGAGAGTAAAAGCAAGTTAAAACAGAAGTTAAAGACTCTAAGAACTCTGATCAAAGATCAAAAAGATAAATCCATGGCTAGACCAGAACTCAAAACCTACTGAAACTTCAAGAGAATGTTGGCCTGCAGTGGCTGAGGATCTGGACAACTTGGGATATTCCTCATCTAAAAATCCAAGAGTGCAGTGAACATATTTTGTTTCAAGGAGTCCTTCAGTTCTCCAGCTGAAGGATTCTGCCCTGAAAGCCAGGAAATAAGCAAAGCATCTTCCCACTGGGAAGAAATTCTCCAGCCTGGGAGCATTCCCTCATTCCGATGTTCTTGGCATTTGGTAGCTTAATCCATCCTCCTTCCCACCTGGGACTGAGGCTTACTGGGGCTCAGGTATTCTGAACAACATTTCCCCAAAAATCAGAATTTTCCTCTGGTCCAGTGGAGGGCTGCAGTACTTGCCAGGAGCAAACCCCACCTCTAAATGAAAGAGAGCAGCAGAAAACTGCTGCTGAGGCCAGGACTTAGATTAAAGATAGAAGACAACTGGTGAAAACCAGAAACAATTCCATTTCTTTCTAAGGATGTTCTTAGTGCAAGATTCAGAACATCCTGAACTTGTTTAGGACTGGAAATGCAGTTCAGCCCCGTCGTGGGTTTTTGTGGTGCACGATTCCACTGCAGGCTGATTTCACTGGAGTTCCCGGCTCTTTCTTGACAGCTGTAGTTAAAGTGATGAGCACAGAGGCTTACACCTGGGGAATTATGGATTAGGCTTGTTTGTGAGGAAGCAAATATAAATTACCGTGTTTATGCTACTTTTAAAATGCTTTTTAATGAGGAATCATTTGCTATTCAAAATTTCAATCTATAATAATGCTGTAACCCCTCTGAGCTGATTATCCCGTGCCTTGTTCAACACCTCTCTTCGCCCGGGAGGCGAGGGCGAGCCGGCGGTTTGAGATCCTGGCGTCCGAGCTGGCCCTGGGCTCTCCCACCCAGCGCGACAGGACGCCCGCGTGACCGTGAGCTGTGTTCTCTCCTCTCTGTGTTCTAGATGGAACTGGAGTGACCCCCAGCAGGTGCCAGCAGCGTCCCCAGCCTCGTCTGCACTAACACGGCCCGGGCTCAGCATGGCAGCAGGAGTAGCAGCGTGGCTGCCCTTCGCCAGGGCGGCTGCCATAGGATGGATGCCAGTGGCCAACTGCCCCATGCCGCTGGCTCCGGCGGAGAAAAACAAGAGGCAGGATGAGCTGATCATCCTCAACGTGAGTGGCAGGCGTTTCCAGACCTGGAGGACTACACTGGAGAGGTACCCGGACACTCTCCTGGGCAGCACGGAGAAGGAGTTCTTCTTCAACGAAGACACCAAGGAGTACTTCTTTGACCGGGACCCCGAGGTCTTCAGGTGCATCCTCAATTTTTACAGAACTGGCAAGCTGCACTACCCCAGGTACGAGTGCATCTCTGCCTACGACGAAGAGCTCGCCTTCTACGGGATCCTCCCCGAGATCATCGGGGACTGCTGCTACGAGGAGTACAAGGACAGGAAGCGGGAGAACGCGGAGCGGCTGATGGACGACAACGACTCGGAGAACAACCAGGAGGGCTCCACGCCCTCGCTGAGCTTCCGGCAGACCATGTGGCGAGCCTTCGAGAACCCCCACACCAGCACCTTAGCCTTAGTCTTTTACTACGTCACCGGGTTCTTCATCGCCGTCTCGGTGATCACCAACGTGGTGGAGACCGTGCCCTGCGGCACCGTGCCGGGGAGCAAGGAGCTGCCCTGCGGGGAGCGCTACGCCGTGGCCTTCTTCTGCCTGGACACGGCCTGCGTGATGATCTTCACCGTCGAGTACCTGCTGCGGCTCTTCGCCGCGCCCAGCCGCTACCGCTTCATCCGCAGCGTCATGAGCATCATCGACGTGGTGGCCATCATGCCCTACTACATCGGCCTGGTGATGACCAACAACGAGGACGTCAGCGGCGCCTTCGTCACGCTGAGGGTTTTTAGGGTTTTCAGGATTTTCAAGTTCTCCCGCCACTCCCAAGGCCTGAGAATCTTGGGCTACACTTTGAAGAGCTGTGCCTCCGAGCTTGGCTTTCTCCTCTTTTCCCTCACTATGGCAATCATCATCTTTGCAACTGTGATGTTTTATGCGGAGAAAGGGTCCTCGGCAAGCAAATTCACCAGTATTCCTGCTTCCTTTTGGTACACTATTGTAACCATGACAACACTGGGGTGAGTATTACTTTTCCTTTTCCTGAGCAGCAGGCAAGCATGTACTGGGAGCTTGACTTCAGCTTCTCCTCGGCATTTTCCTGGGTGCATGTTCCAGAAGGGGCTGGAAGTGTTGAGGGCTGGATTGTTCTTTGCCTTACAACTTCTGCAGTTTGTGTGCAGTTGTATAAACCTGAAAAAGCACTTACACCCATGTGACAAATGCTTGGCACACGGTAAATGAGTGCAGGAGGGGCAAAGGGGTGGAGTAGCAGGTTCCGATTAATTGCTGCAGGAGGGAAAAGCTGACCTGAGTGCAAGGGGCTGGGGGGAGAGCTCTGCTCTCCCTGACATTGGCTCCAGCCGCGCGTTTCACACAAAGCTGCCGATGTGTCTGTTGTGTCTTGCTGCAATGTCAGCCGTTGTTTCTCCCCTTGGTGTGCCAGGAACTACAGATTTGCTGAATTCAAGTGGATGCTGTGGGTCACTGTGCTGAAATACTCGGGGAGGGCAGGACGTGATCTGGTTTTTACTTAACTGAGCAGGACTGGGGCTTCTTGTCTGTGTTCAGCTGCGGGTTTGAGAGCCGGGCGTGCTGTGGCGGTCGCGCTAGAATTTCAAACATTCCCATGGACAGGCACAAGGATAATGGACTCAAAGCAAGGGGAATGTAGCCTGGAGGGCACTTTCCCCCTTATATTTCATTTCTGTCTCACAGATGTTGCAACTGAGATTATAGATTTGTGCTTCTGCTGCTCTGGGCTAAAACCTCTGCGAGCAGAATGGCCAAACCCTGACCCTGGCAAGGTTACGTAGAGCAAAGTGGGCATTGCAGGCGGCTGCTTCAGGCACACGTGAAACCAGGATCGAGTGAGGCCTCTTCATCCCACACATCAGAGCAGCACAGGACGTTTAGAGTTACTTTGCAAAGAGTTTTCCCACTGGAGAGTTCACGCAGTTTAATATTCAGATGTAGACAATTCTCCTCCTTGTAATGCAGTGACCATTTTTTCTCTAAACTGTCTCTGATTTTAAACACTTCTCTGTGCCTATTATACATGAACAGGCTTACAGCAGCAGTTTTAAATTATTAAAATCATAATTCAGCTGTCAGAAAGGCGCCGAATCTGGGCACATGACAACTGAAAGTCTGAACTTCTTCATTAAGTGCAAATGTAGAACCTGTTTGTCATAGTCACCTAAAGATCTCTTATTCTTCCTTTTTAATAGCTAAGCAAAGTTTGCAAGTTTATGGCAGGAGCTGCTCCTTACCCTGGAAAAGGCAGTGCTTAGCTAGAAATCAAGGATAGAAATCAAAGCTGGGCTTTGCATCCCAGCCCTGCCCCAGGCTGTAGCTCAGCTTTCCATACCCTGACTGGTTCATACTGCTCATTTCCCCCTGCTGTCCCCACACTGTATCTGGTCAGCTCCAGAGGGACACCAGCCCTGGGTGGCTCCTTCACGCGGCTCTGAGCAGGGGGAGACACACGAAAATCCGGTTCCGTTTCCAGATTCCCGTTTGACCATGATCCCACCCACCCCTGCGCGGACACAGCCTGCCCCCACCCACCCTTGTGCCGTTCCACGGTTGTGACAGGAGTCCTGGGGCCAGGGGGCTGTCCAGGGTGGGCTGGGAACGGCCCCGGTCCGTGAGGAAGGTGCTGCGCAGGGCTGGGGCTCTGCTCCTGCGGGGCACTGCCCCCCTTTGGGTCCCTTGCCCTCCCTTTCTGAGCACCGGGACAAACCCGGTGCTCCCGAGGACCTCAGAGTGTTCCCAATTTGCTTCAATCACAGAAATCATGGAGGAACAAGTGCTGGGAATGTCACAGAAATCACGGAGGAACAACTGCTGGGAATGGGTTGACATGGATTTAAGAAATTAGACTTTTAAACGTGGCTTTGTACGGGTTCATTGGGAGGGGACCTGTAAAATGCTGCCAAAGTCTTAGAACGGAGAGCTCTGGTGTCACTGGTTTGGCACTGCTAGGTTGTTTCCACCTGCCTGACTCCCCTGTGTGGGGTAGGGGTGAGCCCTCCTGGGGGGGTTCACCATCCAGGGCTAACCCTCCTGGCCCCCTTCATCTCCCCAAAAATCCTCCCGGTTCTGACCAGCCGGCACTTTCAGACAATATTTCATATACCTCTCTCTTCAGAAGTCTCAATCTGTTTGGAAGGATCTTGTTCCTAATGAGAGTCCTGGCAATTCCTCCTGCACAGGCGCTGCCAGAAGTGCAGCCAAGGTCTCTAACGTGCTCCCCAGCCCATCAGACTTCCCCTCCTCAGTGCTGGCCCCTTCACTGCTGGGATTTCAGCAGCACTCGGAGCTTTTAGCAAGATCTTAAACATTTCCTGCCTTTTGCCCTTAGTAATTCAGCCAGCATTTAGAGCAAGAAGCTGTGAAGCACAAGAGTTTTGAACTCAAAACCATATATATATAAATACATATGTATATGTGTGTGTGTGTGTAGTTTGTTTTCACCACCAAAATGTTTAAATCCAGATAAGTGAGGGTTTCCCTGAGGCTGGAATCCCACCACGGCTTTGATAGGGAGCCTCAGAGGAGTGATCTGGAACATGCAGGATAACTTTCTCCCTGTGACTAGGATTAGCTCCATTTGTGCAAAACAAAAGTTTCCTCACAACAAAGAAACGAAGCCAACAGTAGGAGACCGTTAACCCTCCCACCGTACCGTGCATCAGCTGCTCTCCCAGACCCCCAGGTATCCTTGGGATGCAATCACATTTCTAAATAAGTAAATAAATATAAACCCATCAATAAAAGGCAATAAAAATACATTTCTTCTTGAAGGTGAAGCCCAGCATCAATAAATAACCACTGGTTTTGGTGGGGCTACCCCATGCAAATCCCTTTAGAGAAATTCAGGATGACTTGCAGGCTCCTTAGGCAGCTAACAACCCAGGGAGACAGGTACAGCAGCTTTTCTGGAGTGGGAAACAAAGCAAAGGAATTAAATTATACTGACCCTGCATCTCTGATCCCTCTGCTGTGCTCATCAGCCCTGGTTTAACAGAGGCTGTTTTTAATTTAACATGATTTAAATTTTGCTCAGGAGGCTTTGTAATGAAAGCATTATTCTTGGGTGCATCTTAAATCAATCTGAATTACTGAAACAACTATTCAAAATTAATTCAAAATCAGCTCTCCAATTCATGCAGAAACACTTTTCTCCGGAGGCCAGCAGCTCCCCATCTCCTCTCCCGTCCCTCTGAGCCCCGGTGCGATGAGCTCTGCCTGTGCCAGACCCTCCCGTGTCCCCTCGGGGCTGCCCAGAGCAGCCGGGGAGGGGAGCCAGCCCCATCCCAGCATCCCCGGCCCTGGCCTGGCTTTTAGCTTATCCAGGTGCAATCCCCGCGTTTGCATCTGCACAGAAATGTGTTAATTAGAGTGAATTTGGTTCCCTTGGGGCCACTGCCTTGGTTTTCATGGAATCACAGAATGGTCGGGCGGCAGGGGACCTTAGAGCCCGGCTCATTCCAGGGACACCTCCAGGAGCCCAGGCTGCTCCCAGCCCCACCCGAGCCTCCGTTTTATTCCCTGTTAGGGAGCGGCGCGGGTGGGGGAGCCCCAGGTTCTGCGCTGCCCCTGGCGTGCAGCACAAACACAGAACCTCTGTCACCCCACTAAACCCCGCGCCAGTTTTGCCCAGAGGAAGCGTTTCTCTAAGCTTTTCACAGCTGTTTCCATTTCTCCTGGCAGCAGCAGTATGTTTCAGGCTCCTAGGCAGTGCCTACGACCTGCAGCAGAGGCATCAAAGGAAGCTGTGCAAACCCGAGAGCCACATCCCCTGCCTGCCAGGCTGCCGCGGCGCCCAGGGAGGGGAGGAGAGGTGAGGCCTGGCACGGTTTGGGTGGGAAGAGACCTTAAATCCCCCCCATCCCACCCTGAGCCATGGCAGGGACACCTCCCGCTGTCCCAGGCTGCTCCAGCCCCAGTGTCCAGCCTGGCCTCGGGCACTGCCAGGATCCAGGGGCAGCCACAGCTGCTCTGGGCACCTGTGCAGGGCCTGCCCACCCTCCCAGGACACAATTCCTGCCCAAGATCCCATCTAACCCTGCCCTCTGGCAGAGGGAAGCCATTCCCTGTGTGCTGTCAGTCCATGCCCATGTGAATTGTCCTGCTCCAGCTCTCCCGGAGCTCCTTCAGGCACCGGAAGGGGCCATAAGGAGGGAATATTCCCGGAGGGAATTGTCACAAATTTCAATTTGTCAAGAAAGCAGCAGTACCAGAGCCCAAAGGACAGAGGCTGGCGCTGGGTTTGGGCTGTCCTGAGGGGTACACTGTGTAGCTCTCTCTTGCCTGGAAAGGCTGAGCTCCCACGGCCCCGGGGCGCAGAACCTCTCTGGCTCACTGTCGCCCTTACAATTTGCAAGGCCATAATGGCTTTGAGAGCCCCATTCCTCTTTCAGATTCGGCTGCACTGGCCGATGAGTTTGAAAGACACAGCTCAGTGCACTTGGACAACACAGACCCATCTGTATAATTCATTTAAGGAACCAGGTTAATGCTGGGAAGTCGATAAAACAGCCCTGCTGGCCTGGTTATGTCAACAGCCTGATCTGGAGCAGGAGCTGGAATTTCTTGGAGGGTTTGTCAGCTGAGTGTGTAGAGAGCAGGGGGTTGGGGGTAGGGTCTCTTTGGGTTTGTCTTGGCTCAGTTTTGCCTCTGCCAAATGTGGATCAGAGAGAACACGAGCGAGTGGGGGCCCGAGCAACCGCCCTGACAGAAAGAACATCAGCCTCTGCTTCGCTTATTTCTTGGGTTTTCTTCCTTTCCCCGGTGTTCAGCGGCGGCCAGGAGCGGGGAGGGAGCGTGAGCAGTGCCAGGCACGTGGGGGCCGTGGTGCCCGAGTGCTGCCAGCTGAGCTGAACCCCGAGCACGTCGCAGCGCTCGCTGCCGGGGCCGCGAGGGCAGAGCGAGCGCCGCTCTCGCTTCTGCACAGCAAAACCACTCAGGCTGATAGTAACCTTCATTCACCCTCCTTCGCGCAGCCTAGGAGCAGTTTGCAAGGCAAGGAAAATAATAAATCATCTCTGGAGCGCTGCCATTCCCGGCTCCCCAGGAAAGATTGCTGTTTGGGCCAGAGTCGCGCTGTGCGTGTCAGGACTTTGGGAGCTGCCACGGAACTGAGTCAGGGACAACTTCCTGAGCAGAAACACCACTCTGCATATTTAACACCACCAGTGGGAAGATGGATGAGGTGTGGGGTGTTTCCTTTGTGAAGGAAGGTGCTGGAATTTCATCACTCTCACCATTTCCCACACAGTCAACCATCCCTTATATCCACGGGGCAAAGAACTGCTTGAATTTAATGCACAGGAAGTCCACTCAAGCCATGAATTGATGGAGCTACACAAAGAGGCCATTTCCTTGAGCTTTCATTCTCTTCACTCCAGCTTCATCTTATACAAAACCTGTATCAATTTTCTTCTCCTAATGGATTTACAGATATTGTGTGCGAAATGCCTTTGTATCAGAAACTACAGATGGAACCTTCCCCTTCACTATCTTGATATAAATCTCAGGCAAGCATCTCATTTCTGAGCTATTTGTATTCACCAGAACCCCAGAAGTATTATAATACCTTTATTCATTCTTAGAGCAAGTGGAATTCACTGGATTATTTTTTTTTCCTCTCTTAAAAAAAATTATCCATCCTTATGCTTTTTGTGGCTTTGGATATTTGTAACAGTTGCACGTATGTGCAAACGCACCATTTTTAATGTGCAAGACAAAATAACTTGCCTTCAGGGTAACTCATTGTGTGAGGAGTGAATTATTTTGAATAAGGCTAAGAAATGGTGCTGACTAAAATTGTAACGTGACTGCTAAATTTACCAGTGGAAGCCTTGGCAGGGATGCATCTATAGCAACTGATTTACAGATTTTTTCCTGATCTCCTCTTTCTTTTCCCCCTCCCTTTTCTTTCTAACCTGCCTCACAGTAAGTGCCTGAGAAATACAGATTAAAGATAACATTGCATTTTCATTGGAGATGAAGGGAAGTGATTGGCGTGCTGACTGGATCTGGGCTATTTTTAGTCTCATAAAATGATAATTTCATAACAGAGCTGACCCACTAAAAGTAATCAGTCTACAGCCATCAGCTGAAAATGAGGGACAGAGTAGCCACTGTCAGTCCGAGAGCAGGGAGGGGGGAAGAGAACTTAAAGGCTTGGAGACAAATGAGCCAAAACTAATTAGGTTCCTTCACTGATTACAGCCCATGGGTGTGTACGGGGAGAGAGCTCAGGGAGCTGCTGAGTGCCCCCAGTGTCTGCAGCCCCTCTGGCAGAGGGGCCAGAGCCGTGCCAGGGAGTGGGGCTGGGTGAGGATGTGGTGCCCAGGACAAGGGGCAGTCCCAGGAGCAGGGCAGGCGGTGCTGGCACTGCCCAGGCCAAGGGGCAGCCCCAGGCAGCGCCCAGGGCTCAGGTCAGGCCGCTGGCAGTGCCATCCCACCCTGAGCATCGCTGCTCTGTAGAAGTTGAAGAAGAAAAGAGCTGCAATTTGGTCATTTACTGATTGCCTCCCACTCTCGCTGCTTCACCACCTAGCAGAGATTTTTTTTCTGTCAAATCCCACCACATCCATCGTGAATTCGTTAATATTTTCCTCCAGTGAAGGCAGACTGATGAATGTTTTTCCTGCAGACCAGAAGACAGGCAGCATTCAGCCAAGCTCTGCCTTCTCCTGGACAGACAATGCCTGCAGAAACAGATTGTGTCTATTTAACTATTTACCACTGCTGCATTAGAACACACTCAAGGGCTGTAATTCTCCTCTTAAACTTACAAGTAAGTGTGGAAGAGTTATTTTAAAATCAATATCTAACAGAATGCCATTGTTCCAACATTTAAACCTGCTGGGAAATTACTAGGAGGCATGTGGCAAGTCAAATCACTGCCTGCCAGAGGAGGAAACAATTCATTGCTCCTTCCAAAGGTGCGAGCCTTTGCTGGCTTTTCATCCTGCCTCGAAGCCTCCGAAATGACGCTGGAGCATCTGGCTCCTTCTTTCCCTCGTTCTTGCCCGGTTTTGCTCCCTTGTTCCGCCTTTCCGTGGCGGACTCGGGGTTCCCGGCGGGGCTGGGGGCTGCGGGGGCTCTGTCGGTGCCGCGGGGTGGCAGCCCCGGGGATGGATCTCCCACCCCGGAGCAGCAGCCAGGGCGGGCTCGGAGCCGCTCCTGCCCCGCTCGGGAGCAGCATCGCCTGGGGAAGCCGCGCTTCCAGCCCGGGCTGCCATCTGCGGCCAAATTAAAGCACAGATCAGCTTTTTGCCCTCAGGACGTTGTGAGATTTGGCTGAGGTACGCGCCCAGAAAGCCCTTGAGAAGGATGGTTTGGAGTCCCGCGGAATAAGGCGAGCGAAGCCGAGCTCTGCCGCGGAGCCTCCTCAGAAAAAGGTCAAATAATTCAAGTGAAGGGTCCTAAACGCACGGAGGGAGGCAGCTGCTGCTGCTGGACGTGCACCACGTTGGGGTTTGCTGAGGGCTCCCTGGCAGGGACACCCTGGCACCACAAAGCTCCCCGATAATTCTGCTGGGGTCACCTGGAGCCGCTCGTGGTACCCCGATCGCTCGTCCCCAGCGCCGGGAAGGGCTCTGTGCTCATCCTTCCCCTGCTCCTGCCCGTGCCCGTGGTGTCCCTGTGCCTCCCTCTGCCATGGAAAACTCACAAAGTGCTGCTGTTTTCCTCGTCCTGCCTGCAGATACAGGGTTCCACATCAGATGTGAAAACAGCAGATGATAAAACCTTGAGTCATTTTCAGCCTTTGATATGCAAATGTGCAGCCCTGATAACAAGATTGCACCCCGCCACCAGGCAGCCCGTTTCTCCCTTTTTTACACGAGGGAAAACACTTCTTACTATTATTTAATTTTGCTTATTTTGTCACGTAGTTGGAATCATGGAATCCCAGAATGGTTTGGGTTGCAAAAATCACATCAATTCCCACCCCCTGCCGTGGGCAGGGACTCCTGCCACTATCCCAGGTTTTCAGAGCCCCATCCAACCGCGCCTTGGACTCTTCCAGGGGTGGGGCCACAATCCTCAAGTCCATGTCTGTGTGCTCCACGTGCACTTTGGGGTGTAGTTTGGAGATAACGTGCACATTTTTCTCTGTATTTGTATGATCTGGAGCGCAAGGGAGCCATCCTCCTCAAATATTAATTACAGTCACTGTGGTAAGAACAAAAATAGCACTTTATTTTTCAATGGAAAAGGACTGTGCAAGCCAGCTCTTCTCACAACCTGGCCAGAAATAAGCTGTCTTCAAAGGGAAAGCTAAAGGGAGAGAAAGCTGCCCTGAGCTGCTTTCTCCTGAGCCCATCGACTCCGGGGTCTTAGTTTGGATCAGGAATGCTCTGTGGAAGCAAAGCCAGCGCTGTGTCCCTGCTGCAGTCCGGCTCCCGGTGCAGGGCACGAGGGTGATCCCTCCTGGGTGAAATCCCCGGCAGAGGCACTGCAGGCACCCCGAGTGCTGTCCCTGCAGTCCGGCTCCCAGTGCAGGATGGTCCCTCCTGGGTGAATCCCCCGCAGAGGCACTGCAGGCACCCCGGGTGCTGTCCCTGCAGTCCGGCTCCCAGTGCAGGGCACGAGGGTGATCCCTCCTGGGTGAAATCCCCCAGGAGAGGCACTGCAGGCACCCCGAGCGCTGCCCCTGCTGTCCCTGCAGTCCGGCTCCCAGTGCAGGATGGTCCCTCCTGGGTGAATCCCCCGCAGAGGCACTGCAGGCACCCCGGGTGCTGCCCCTGCTGCTGGGCCCTGAGCACCGACCCCTGCCAGGGGGGGCTGCTGCAGCTCCTGCCGCCCTGCGCCGCCTGCCAGGGCAGCTGCAAGCGCATCCTTCCCCTGCCATTGAGCTCAACACCCATTCTCAGCCATGATCCTGTTTTAGCGGGGCTTTTTGGATGTTTGCATCGCTTCTTGGGCTTTGTCATCAATATTAATGTGAGAAAAGCTCCGCTCGCTTCTCTCTGCCTCTTGTGAGGGAAGATGGGAACAGGCTCTGGCACCTCCGTTACTCCACTGCAGCAGAGCCTTTTTCTAGTAATCAGTGTCTGAAATGAGTAGAAACAGCACCTAAATTTACCACGTTGAGCACGAATCAATGAAGCATTATTGCCAACACACATTCTTCACTGTCACACATCTCAGTTGTGCTGCTGGTTCGGAAAGATTTAAAACCCTGTCTCCCACCCAGCCTTGCACCTGAGGTACCCTTCTCCCCCACCTCACTCTCTTATCTCTGCATAATTAACCAAAATATGAGATTCCCAGCTTCTGCCATGCCTGTGTGTGCTTCAGAACTTCCCCCAAGAGCACAGGATTGTGTGCAGATGGGCAATCACGGGCAGCTCGCAGGAGGCAATCACAACTTCTCCTTGGTGCCTCTTTCGTTCTCCTGCCTACTTACATCTGCCCAACCGTCTGTTCATCAATCCTGGGAGCATCCATCACGGCGCAGGATGAGTCCTACTGAGTCAGACACCGCTTCAGTTCATGAAATGAGCTGGCAAGATATTCTAGCCTTGGCACACTCGAGACAGGAGATTTCAGCCCTCTTAGATATTTTTCTGCTAGAGAGGAATAGCAGGACAGATTAAATAATAGAAGCAGTCATTCAGCAAAGCAGCTGTTGAATGAAAACATGGGAAATGGACGAAATTGGGTAAAAGTCATCCTCTAGCTAGGGGTCAGGAGGAGTAGTAAGCTGGACTGAAGGGATACAAGATTTTGGGCTGCAGAGGGCTGAGCAGGATGAATTCCACCACTAATGAGCTTAGTGAATAAGCTCATTACCTAATGAGCTCTATTGAACAGGCTTGAATTCCTGCCTGGGGAAAGCCCTGCCGTAGATCAAACATAGGTAAACAGCTCCATCGGTTTACACACAAGGCATCTGAAATATCTGAAATCGGGGTCGTGGGCAGAGCCGTTCCCGAAGGTGGGATGTCAGGAAGGATCAGAAAAGCAGCGAGGTGCAGAGGCTCCTTTCCAGTTCTGTCCTTCCTGCACGGTTTGTGATCCGGACGAGGCTGCACCGACACGACTCATCACCACACACACGTCCTGGTGACTTTCCCTCACCATTTACCTCACAGCCCTCCACCTCCTCCTGAGGCACTGCAGAGCCGGAAACCTCCGGAGGACCAAAACTGTATCACAAATTGCTCCTGAAATGGTTCATCTCTGTGAATCTGCATCCAACGCCGCGGCCTTGCTTTGGTGCCTGGGGAGATCTGTCAGAGCAGATGCCAATTCCGAGGGTTTGGAAAAGACCCAAAGGAAATCTCACATCCACACTGCCTCGTGGACAATTTATTACCCAGAGAGGCAGGAGTCGTGGAGCGCCTGTAAGGAATGGCCCATCATCCCCACCCGCTGCTCAGAGCAGCTTTCAGCTCTTGTGACTTGGAAGTGGAAAGGGAAAATGAGATTTCAGAAAAGGAGAAGAGACCTACAGATGAAATCCTCATTTTGACTTCACATAGCAATATTTGTGTTAATCTTTCCCATTTCCACTTAGATTTTCAGCACATGCTGAAATATTGTCTAGAGTAATAATTTCCTATGGCTGTGCCACTCCAGAACCCTGGCACTGCCCATCATTTGCCTGTTACCATCTGGACAGGGCTAAAAAACGTTGGAGGAAGAAAAGGGAAGGAAAATACATCAACTCTCCAGTAAAATATAATGCCTAGCTTGGTGGGAGATAAAGATTTTGAGTGGAAAATCGGTGTCCAGGCTTTAAAAAGATTTATCTTTAAAGCTCTGCACGCATGCCCCGAAGTGCACAGCCCAGGGTAAACACACGCAGGCAGCTCGTTGTACGTGTCAGGATATATTCGCATGATTGCAGCAGGGAAGTCTGGCACCAAATGTACTGCGAACTGAAAATGAATTTCAGCAGCTTTTGCGATTCATTTTTTTGTCAGAAACAAAGGCTGTGGCTGGAGCTGCCCGTGTGCCATGTCCAGGGCTTCCTGCAGCACCAACCCTGCCCTCAGGAGGGCTGTGGCTGTGTGTCCTTCCAGGGCACCCGTGGCAGGAGGCTGCAGGGAGAGGAGAGCCAAGATCCCTTCCAACCCAAAGCATTCCATGAGTGTGTGGATTCCCAGCTCTCTGGGATCGCTCAGTGCCCGCTCAGCTGTGCCGCCCATCCCACATCCGGCTTGCTGCAGTTCCAGCAGCCCAGAGTGGCCCAGGGACGGAAGGGGACGTGGTCGCCCTGCGAGGGGGACAGGAGCCTGCTCCAGGGCCTGCCTTCCACGCTGTCTGCAATCTGAACAAAATATCACAGAACTCCACCTCCTCTCACAGAGAAAAGGAGGGAATGGTGAGAAAAAGCACACGGCATTTTAGATGGCAGAACGAAAGGTATTCCACAGGTCTGAGTTTTGTAGGGAACGTGATTTAGCAAAATGCAAACGGGAGTCGTTTCTCTCCCAGACGCTGATTTATTATTTAATACTAAAATGCCCTAACTAACGAATCTGCAGACTCATCCAGCCAGGGAAGGGAGGGATGCACGGCAGAGCCCAGGGGTGTCAGCAGGCTGTGCCACGAGGGTGGCAGAGCTGTCCCACACCTGCCGAGGGCTCCCAGCCTTTCCTGTCACCCGCTGCCCTTTCCTCAGACCAAACCTCGCCCTGAGTGTTTGGTTTTAGCAGATTATGGTCGCACTTGTAGCCAGAAGAGAGGCCAGTTCATGTGTGCACCAGGCTGTGTTTTGGGCTCAGGTCAGACTGTGCCTGGCCCAGGCACTCGGGCACCTTCAGTATTTTACCCAGCAGCTCAGCCAGGTGGAATAGATGCACTTGGTGACCAGTGCTGCCTCACAGGGTGGGAGCTGCTCAATAACAGCAAAATCAGCTCGTGTAAGTTACAGTATAATGTAAGGTTTGGGCTGTTACTGCATAATCCATTTTCAAGTACTCTTAGATACGCTGCTCTATGGTAAAATTGGATTTTTAGCAAAAATATAGCCCAAATGCTCAGCATAACAAATTGTAATCACGGCAGTCAGTTTGCCATCTAAGATGCAATGCATCCTCTAGATCTCCTTTTTCCACTTACCTTTTAAATGCAATGTTCTGTCCCACTCTGTTGAAGACCGGGTTAAATCAACGAAATAGAAATAGTCTTGTAATATTACATCCTGTGGCAAAAGACTAACGCTGCCTCTAGTCAGGAGCTGTAAAAGTGATAACCCCAAACCAGATTTCATGGAACTCTGCAGCTCTTTGAGTGTCTTTCTCTCTGCTTGTCACTGGAACAAGGCCCTGAACCCCCCCTGACACCAGCCCCCACTTCCAGTTATTCCAGATCCCTCATCCACAGGAAAAAAAACCCTTTATCGTGAGCAGCCACATCTACAGGTACAGAATAATGACTTCAAGGTTTTTTAATTGCATTTGCTTCCATTTCAGAAGAATTTTTTGGTTTTCTTGAACAACCTGACCTTTGACAGGACGGAGCATCCGCCTGCCCCCAGCTGCCCCAGGCTGCTCCAGGCAGGGCAGGGCTCCAGCCCCAGAGCAGGGGACAGGCACCTCCCAGCAGGATTCTCAGAGCTCCTGAGGGGCAGTCCTGGGGTCCCATGAGCAGAGTGGGTGTCTCCACAGCCCTACAGGGATTCGCTGGGGAGCAAATCAGATTGAGGGGAGATGGAAAGGCTTCCTGAGGATTGTGTAAGATGTGAAAAGCAATCACTCCGCCAGATATGGTAAAACATAACCATAAAATAAAGCACTGAGAGCTGGGCGATTTGGCATTGAGGCACAGGGACTTTTAAATGTTACCATTCAGATATGGTAGAATATTATATCCCTCTTGCAAACAACCCTGCAGTACTGAATGGTAGGAAAAAACCACAGACCTGAGGGAAGACAAAGCAGAGGGACAGCTCTCCTCTGCACAGCCCATCTTCTCCAAATCCCTTTCCTTTCCTGGTACTCAAACCTGGACATAATTCAAGAGGAGCTCAATCTCTGCTGCCCAAAGAGGGGAAACAGCAGGACCTGTGTAGGTTTTGCTCATCATTCGTGTCTGAAAAGTGTCACATAGGAGAACGTTACAAGAAGATCGTCATTAGTTCTTAGTACAGAGACAAAAAGCTGCTCCTGACGTGCTGACACACTCCAAGTCTGATGTGAGAGTGGTCAGCCCTCAGGAGGAATTGGGGCCTGGCTGCTGTGCCTGGATCCTGCTCCGAGGAGGCGCAGGGAACACGTCAAACCCCACAAGGAGCGCGGGAAATGAAGCCTGAGTTTCCAGAGATCGGGCTGATGAAGAGGTTGCATTCAGCTGTCATGAAAGGCCTTTTCCTTCTCCCCACGTGCCCCCCGTGGTCTCAGATCACTCACAGCAGCCTGGCAGGAGGGCTCTGAACCAAAGGCATATTGGCTTTTTGCCCACTGTGAGTAATGGGCTTTGTCAGGGATGATCTATGGGAGATCCAAGCCCTGCTCAGGGCTCTCTCAGACAGGCACAAGCGGGGCTGGAGCTCCCGGCGAGGCCCTGGTCCCACACAGGGTGACTGGGCTGCCCTGGGACACGGATCCTCCTGGCCCCCTGACCTCCCAGCCTGGCCTCAGCGCTCCAGGGACACCGGGAGAGCGCGGAGGATAGGGATGGATGGCTCATTCCCTTCCCCAGATCCCTCACGGCAGGCAGAGCATCCCTGCTCAGCCCTGTCCTCAGCTCAGGAATGGGAACTGCCCTGCCCGGCAGGGAGGGGCAGGGGAGCACAGCCCAAAGCCACTTTTATTCTGTCTCACTTCGGGGTTTGTGCCAGTGCAGGCTCAGGGAGTTGATTCCTCAGCCCGAAAGACACACTTTTAGGGAGTTTGGGTAGAAAAGAGCGGCTGCAGGAAGAGAAGAGCTTCCCAGGGCAGGTTATTTCTGCTGCCTGTCCTGCTGCTCCTTTCCATGAGACGCATCCTCCCCAGACGCCGCTGCTCTCCCGCAGGGCACACGGGGATGGTGTGGTGCTGTTTCGGGGCTGGTTTTGAGGGCAGTGCCCGTGCTGGATGTGGGGGGACGCGAGCAGGGAGCTGCCCCAGCAGCTGCCAGGGCCGTGCCCTGGGCCAGCCCCGAGCCACAGAGGGATGAGCTCAGAGACTGATGCTCTCCCAGCTCACTATTGACACACGGGACGGCTAAACGAGATTTGCTTTGGCATCTCATTCACTTCTCAATCCATCTTCTCCAGTGCTTTTCTCCCCTCCAGCCCGGACGTGGAAAGGTCAATCAGTTTAATTACAGATGTGGGACGCATGAGCACCATTTGCAAGCCGAGGTGTGCCTGTGCAGCTGGAACTCTTGCCCACTCCCACTCACTTTTGCACCAGATATAACAGCAACAGGTTCCTTTGCAGTCAAGAAACCTCTCCACGTATCTCTGGACTGATAACAAAAGGAATAAATAACTCCAGGGAAGTGAATTTTAATGACATTTCTGTACCAAGTCTGTCAGAGTACGCTACAACCATTTATTCAAGTTCACTGCCTTCCTAGATAAACACTGACATCTCTATTTTGCAGGTGTAAAATCCAAGTCAGAGAAAGGCTGAACTTCTGCACAACCCACACAATAAAGAATTCCCTGCTGCCGCTTTGGGGCAGCAGCACATTTCTCAGTGGAGCAGGGGAACCTGAACTCCCTCAGCCCAGCACCTGCAGCAGAACTTGAGCCAGCTCTGATCAAAGCAGCCCCTGTTTCTATAAAGTCCTTGATGTCCACAGAAGGTGACCAGAAGGGGTCAGCTCCTGCAGACAGGCAAGGGGCGGCACTGAGATCTTCTGATGTGTGTTCAGAGACTCAGTCTGGCACCTTTCCACCTGTAATTCCCTGGCTCATCTCTGGAGCATCTGTAAGTCCTGCTGCGCAGGTGTAAATTCTGTAAATCCTGCTGCCCAGGTGTAAATTCTGTAAATCCTGCTGCCCCGGTGGGCCATTTTTACACTGCTCATTTCAGTTCTGCTCCCCCACACCCACGAGCCTCTGAAGAGCAGAGGCACAAACCCATTAAGGAGCTATTTATTGGGGTCGGCTGGGACTGGAGTGTTCTTTCTAGCCCTTTAGAGAAACCCACAAAATTCTACAGGGGTCAAAACAAACACGAGTAAACAAAGAGCAGCTGCCTCAGCCTTCCAAAAGGGTTTTGTAGCATTCCAGGAACTTGCACTGCAGTATAAACTTCACTTTGAGACAAAGGACACTTTGTGATTTTTAACTGCCTCCTAACCTTTCATTAATTGGGCTTTATGCAGTGAGCAACATCACAATGATGCGTCTGCAACCTCTGTGCAGAATGCAAATGGGCCACAATGAGGGGAGAGCACCTGAGCGTGCCAAGCCCCAGCCACAGCGGGAGCTCCTGGTCTCGCCCACCACAACAGAGACTTCCTAATTATCCAGTGCCCTTTGTTTCACTGGAATCACTTTCAGAACAAGCAACATCTGAAAAGCATCCCCGACACAACACAGATTTTTGGCATTTGCTCATCGGAGAGGCACAGAACAGCTCCACTAAGTGATGTCTTTCAGCAGCTCTGAAAAGTCACATCTGAAATTTATTTCCATAATAACGAGTCTAGTGAACGATTTTGTCGAAAGGCTTATTTGCATAGCTCACATTTACGTTTCTGAACTTCCCGTGAACAACGGGCTCCGTGGTGATAAAAGCAATAACCCCAAGGGCAGGAATGTGTTTATGGCCACCCAATCCTGCAGGAGCTCAGCACGGCCCTGGCCCAGCCCGGAGCTCACCTGCACAGCTCCAGGAGCCTTTGGGCACCGCTCCAGGGATGCCCATGGTGGGATTTTGGGGTGTCTGTGCAGGGCCAGGAGTGGGACTTTGATGATCCTTGCGGGTCCCTTCAGCTCAGGACATTCCGTGACTCTGATTCCCTGAACCCCAGCTGTGGGAACACAATTCCTCTTCCTTCATGGCCATCTCATCCTGCCCTTCCCGTGCCTCCCTGGAGCAGCTGCCAGAGCCCCGTGGGATCGGGATCCCTTTGGGATTGGGATCCCCTCGGGACCAGGATCCCCTGGGGCTGGGACCAGGATCCCCTGGGGCTGGGACCAGGATCCCCTCAGGATCAGGATCCCCTCGGGATCAGGATCCCTGGGGCTGGGAGCAGGATCCCCTCGGGATCAGGATCCC
>WBMY01017848.1:38948-55756 GCA_013397315.1 Donacobius atricapilla
CTCGGAGCAGGAGCGCGTTGGGACTGGAACCAGGATCCCCTGGGGCTGGGATCAGGATCCCTGGGGCTGGGATCGGGATCCCCTCGGGGTCAGGATCCCCTGGGGACCGGGAGCAGCCGGCCCTGGCAGCCCCAGCACGTCCCGCTCCGCAGAGGGAACGCGGCCCCTGAGCACGGCCCGGGCCCAGCTGCAGGTTCAAGCCCCAGTTTTAGGGGTGAGGGTCCCAAAAGCCCAGGAGAGCCCAGGGGAGCCCCCCACAAAGGGCTCTGGCCCCGAGAGCAGCACCTGAGACCTCTCCCCTGTGCCTGGCTGGAAACATTTCCCAGCACAAACCTGGTGTCTCCTGGGGCTTACCCTGCCATTTGTTCTAATTCCTGTTGACATTTCATTTCACACGCTATTAAATGACCCCCTTCAGAAGGATGAAACAGAAATTTGCTTTAGAAGAGGGGAAAAATAATGAGCGCTTTAGAACAAAACAAGCTCCTGATTTATTTTGCTGATAAAGTTAACACATCTGGCGCAGAGCAGCCAGCCCGCCCTACCCTGTGCTGCTGTGCTGGCCGTAATTCTGCATTTGGGGACTGCGGCAGCAAAGTCTCCTGGCACAGCACACGCTTCTGCCATTATCGGCATTTTCACACCATCAAA
Source organism: Donacobius atricapilla (assembly GCA_013397315.1). Taxonomy (NCBI): domain Eukaryota; kingdom Metazoa; phylum Chordata; class Aves; order Passeriformes; family Mimidae; genus Donacobius; species Donacobius atricapilla. Next base: position 39,600 of record WBMY01017848.1, read on the forward strand.
CTGCTCCCACCCAAACTGTTTTGTTTGTGAGCAGAGTTGAGAAGCTCTCTGCAAACGGCCGGGCTGGTACCTGCAATCTCCCGGGGCAGGAGAACGGAGGGACAAGTGTGAGGGAACTCCTGTGAGTCGTTTTTTATGAGAGCAATTTAGCGGTGACAAATTCTATCAATCACCCCCGTGCAGGGTCGGGGGTGGGCAGCTCTCCTGACACTTTTATACCTTTCTTTGAGCGCTGTAAAATGACCTCAGGAGATGGAACGAGGCACTAAAGGCGGCTGTGAATCTTTTCAGGGGCGAGCAGGGACAGTTAGCGGGGTCTCGGCAGTCTGGGGACACAGGGGGACAGTGGCCCAGGGAGCAGCAGGCTCGGAGCGCCCCAGGGCCTGCGGTGAGCAGAGCTGGAACACACGGTGGGGAGCGCTCCCGTAAAAACGCAGCCTCCTCTGCCTTTCCATGGGCTTTCGCTCCCAACGTGCTGCATTTATCTCTTGTGGTGATTAAAGCTCAGCAAAGTCATTAATGCTGAGGCTTCCCTCGCTATATCACGCTCAAAAATAGGCTTTTTTTACTCGTGTAACGAAAATAACCCCCTTTTCCCCTTCCCAACCGGCTTTCCTAGGGGAAATGCAACGCTGAAAGCCTCGTGAAGGAGCCCATTTGTTTATGGCCAATCAACAATTTAATGAGCGCTGGAAAAATACAGTTTGCGGGGATGAACAGAGACCATTGCTGGCAGGAGTCCCACAGTTTCGGGATGGGATGCGCCGAAGCAGCTGGCAGGGGACGTCCCACAGCATCAGCCTGGGGAGGATGAGGGCGGAGGGGGTGCTGCGGTCCCCACCCGCACCTGGGCACGGGGACAGAAGGGCACAGGGACAGCCCGACTGGCCGAGCTGGACTCTCACTCCTCCAGCTGCCAAAAAACCCTAAAACGAACCTTGGGGAAAGTTCTTCAGAAAAGCAGAAGAATTTTGAGGAGGATGTGAACTTGGACTCTCTCAATTTTTAAACCAGGATTATGTCATATAATATCCTTAAAGATATTCCCCAAGGCCAGTCCCTTTTACAGTGAATAATATCTAATCACCCATTTCTTCCCATATAATATACTACTGCCTTCTAAATTTGCCAATCTAATTAGCCCTTTCCCCTAACACTCAGTCTGATTAAATCTGTATTAAAACTTTCTGTGCAGCACAAGAGGAGACACACCTGAGCATTTTCTAAATTTAGCAGAGGACAATATTTAATGGGTTATTTATGGGTGCTGGAGTTGCTGCATAAATGAATTCTGATTTGATTTCCTCAGCCTCCTTATTTTTTCCTCAACTCTCTGGAATTGTGTATCAAGCAGATTAGAAAAAAAGAACGGAGGAATCTACCTGAAACCACCCATCAAGGATCTTTCAGAACTAAATTAACAGTGAGCACTTCATGCAAAAAGAGGAGGAAAAACCTGAGTTTCTTTATACTTCGGCTTCATCATTTTCTGAGCTGTGCCAGACCAGAGACATTTGGTCTCGGCTCACAGTTTCCTTGTGTTTTAGAAAGGGACAGCTTAAGAGCTGGAAGCAGTTGCTGAGGATTTTCATGACTTGCACGTAGCTTCGATCTGAGTTTTAGGAAGATCTGGGGTGGCCAGCAGGCTGTCTGGAGCAGTGAGCTGGTCCCCAGGAGATGCTGCAGCTTTCCCCGAAGCCCCGGGCTCAGCAGGTGAACTCGGGCATCCCCTGGGGGCTGCACAGGGCAGGGGGGCTCAGAATGCTCCCCAAGAGCTGCAGGGCTGGCTCCTGAGCTTAGCGGGGAGTTTAAATTGTCCAGGCAAAGCTGGAAGGGTGGGAGACCTGACAGCACCAGCTCCAAGGAAAAAAATCCGTAATGGGATCCCTTCCAAATGCTGTCACTGCCATTCCTCAGGCGGGCAGCTGGGAAAGCGCCCCGAGCTGCCTTCAGAGAACTGCACAAAAGCCTTTGTGTGCCTCCAGCGGGAATGTTCGGCTGCCGGGGCAGGGATCTGCCTGAATGGTGCTGCCAGGGTGGAAATTCGGCCCCTGGCCCGTCTCAGCGCCAGCCCCGCGCCCCTGGAGCCCCCGGCAGCAGGAGGAGCAGATAACCAGAGCTTCTCCAGGAGGACAAGGCAGTCCCAGCAGGAGACAATGAGGTTGTTCCTTACAAGGATTTGGATGACTTCAATTACCCGGTCCCATTCAGGGGAGGGGGAGGTCTGGGATTACTTTGGAGCAATCAATTGTGCCTGATTGGTTTTATTCAATAGAAAGAGATGGGAGAATCTATTTTTGCTCCCTTCAGGCAATACGAGCTCACAGACTTGTAACATCCCCGTGCCCCCTTCAGGGCTGTCCCTTGAGCAAAGCCCAGGCACGAGCTGGGGAGAGAAGGCAGGATGGGGAATATTTTGGCTGCTTGCTCCCGAGAGAGCGGAGTGTCCCCGCGGGCCGGAGGGCCGTGCGGGTGGGGAGGTGGAGGCACGCACGGGAGGGCTCTGGCAGAGGCAATTCCTGCTCCTCTCACCGAGGCAGGGATGCTCCCGGCCAGGCATTGGAGCAGCCCGGGGCAGGGCGAGGTGTCCCTGCCAGGGCAGGGGTGGCCCTGGGTGGGCTCCGAGTCCCTCCCAGCCCCTTCCCTGCCGCAGGCTGTGCCAGGCTGGCTCTGGCTCCCGGGCAGGAGCAGCGGCAGAGCAGGGAGGTGCCCCAGCCCAGCCCTGGCCAAAGGACAGAGCCATTCCCAGGGCGGAGCCACTCTGCAAACCCCAGCCAAGCTCAGCTTTGACCTCCAGACAAATGAAGTTGTCAGGACTAATTAAAATGCACTTTTTCTTTCTCCTCTCTCTGCTGGTCAATAAGACAAACAAAGGCCAGAGGGACACAAAGAACAGGCTCTGTGCACTCTGGACTCTCACAGATGCTTTACAGCATTAGACAGCAAACACAAAAGCTGAGCTGATGTTTTTTATTTCTGGGTAAACGCGTGTCCTTCTGGTGTAACTTTTGGCATGGAACAAAAGAAATATGCCTCTGCCTAAACATTTCAGAACGGCCACAGGACTTAAAGCAAGCCTTCATGGAAAGATTTGTAATCCTGCGGCTTGTAGACGCCCTAAAACTCTTTTGGGGCGGCAGGAGAGCTGAGTTTTGGGGAGAGGCATGGGCTGTTGGAAGCTGTGCTTGCCGTGCTCCTGAGCACGAGGTGCCAGCTCTCCCCAGGGCCTGGCATCCAGCTGGGGACGCTCCGGGCACTCCGGCCCATCTTCCCTCGGGGCTCCAGCCGCGCTGCCCGCAGCGGGGGGACAGGGCAGCTCAGCCTGCCGAGCCCCAGCTCTGCCCTGCGCCGGCAGGGGCACCTGCCCAGAGGAACACCCAGGAAATCAAAGTGCTCTGCCTGGAGCCAGTGTCTGCACTGGAGAACGGGAGCTGCTGCTTTATCAGTGAAGTGTAAGGTACTGTGAAATATGGGGGCGCTTCTGCAGCTCCTGCCCAGCTGCGGCTCTCCCTCAGCTCAGGGTAACCCCCAGTCTGCTCCTACGTTTGCTTTGCAAAGAAAAGGGGGACATAAAAAAAACCGAAAGAGGCCCCTTTCCCCCCTTTACTCACGTATCACCTGAAGGTTTAGATGTAGTAATTAAAAGTCCCTCTATGCTTCTGCATGAATTTTTAAATATAGCCATTAAAAATAAAATAAACCCTTAGCATGATCTGCCTTACATAACTTCCTCCACAATTTAAAAATAACTCGTACAACTTTCTAGTACTCGGTGTGCACCACAGCAGTTAGAGAGAGGCAGGTAAGAGCGAGCTCGGGTCTGTCCTCAGCAGAGCCTCCCCCCGGAGAGCAGCGTCCCGCAGGGATGGCGGCGGCAGCTCTGGGGGACAGGCCCCGAACCCCAGCCCAGAGCCGCCCCCGGCGCGGCTCCGGCAGCGGCACCTGCACATCTGCACGTCTGTACACCTGCACACCTGTACACCTGTACATCTGCACACCTGTACATCTGCACATCTGCACACCTGTACATCTGCACACCTGCACACCTGTACATCTGCACACCTGTACANCCTGCACATCTGCACACCTGCACACCTGTACACCTGCACACCTGCACACCTGCACACCTGCACATCCACACACCTGCACACCCGCACACCCGCACATCCACACACCTGCACACCTGCGCTGGGGAATCCCTCCCTTCCTGCAAGCACAGGGCTGAGGGCAGCAGAGCTCTGCCGCCGGCCCCACTGAGCTACCAGGGAACCCGAAATCTTGTGTCATTCTGGCCCAACAGATACTAAAGCCAGGGGAAAAGCTGATTAAAGTCCCCAGGAGTGTAAGTACAACCCGGAGCTCTGTCTGTTTGTGCTGCAGTCACACAGCACATTCGCGGCACCCTGCAAAACCCCCCGGCCTCAGCCCAGCTCTGAATCCCCCGCTCTGAACCAGGGCAGGGCACAGACTGATGGCTCCTCTGTTCCAGATAAAGTTCCTGAGAAATTCTCAGGAGCAGCCAAAAAGCTGGAAGCCACTAAGAATTGCAGAGTGGAAAGGAATGACCATGTGAGAATGATAAATGCGATGGAAAATAAGGACAGCAAGGATATAGATCAACACAGGCCCATAAATCACGGCTCACATGATGAATTTGTTATGCCAGCTCTGCCTGTTGAACTGTTAAAGCAATGCTAAAATACGATTGAGGCACATGTGAGAAACTCTAGGCAAGTCTCCCAGGCCTTCGTCCCTGTAAATTATTACGGCTGTACTCACCTAAGTTTACATTAAATTAGGATCCAGCCAGTTTTAGCCACAGAGAGGATCATTACTGAGCATACATCAGGCAGAGCATCAGCAGGGACTGGGGCACGCAGTTATTCTCTATTTCCCATCCCAGGTTCATCCACTGCCCCGAGCTTTCTCCCCCTGGCACACACCCCCTGCCTGGGCTGCAGGAGAAATCCAGGTGAGCTTCTCGTGGTGCTGAGTGGGGCACAGGGCACCAGGGGAGGGTGGGGACCCTGAGATCCCCCCAGGGGTGGAGCAGCCTCCCTGGCAGCCCCAGCCCCGTCCCAGCCCGGAGGGGACCCGGGGAGGTTCGGCTGCCGTCCCCAGTCCCCAGGCCAGTTTGCTGTGTCACTGCAGGGCTATTTATAGCGCCACGGTGGTATCCAGGGAACGGGCGTGTTGACTAGTACTGGTCCATGAATAAAACATGGATATTTTCCTGGCTGCAGGAGCTAAGAGCTGCTTTAGATTTAATGTTTTGCTCTCTGATCGGACCCAGCTGCTGAGGCAGTGACTTGTGCTTCAGACACAAAGTGGGATTTGGGACTTGGACCGAGAGAAAACCTCCCAGAAAACAAACACATTTGTCAGGCAGCATCAGGCCTGGCAGACACTGCATTCCTGCAGATTTAAATCAGAGATTAGGACGGAATTCCTGGCTGGGAGGGTGTGAGGCCCTGGCACAGGGTGCCCAGAGCAGCTGTGGCCACCCCTGGATCCCTGGAAACGCCCCAGGCCAGGCTGGACACTGGGGATGGAGCAGCCTGGGACAGGGGAAGGTGTCCCTGCCATGGCAGGGGTGGGATGAGCTGAGCTTGAGGGTCCCCCTGACCCCAAACCAGTCTAGGACTCTGTGGAGTTAAGGGCATTAAACCCATAATTTATCCAGGGCCTCCTCCAGCAGCTCTGTGGGCAGGCAGAGGGAACAGGGATTCACCATCCCGGGCACAGCAGCTCCTTTTGCTGCTCCCTACAGCACACATCCTGCTACCTGCACAGCCCACGGCTGACCCCATCTCTCTCTCTCCCCCATTAAAAATTAATGCCAGCTTTCCTACAGCGACACCCGAGACGTGAAATGGCAAAAGGAAGGTCAGTGTGGTGGAGATATTTCTCCATACAGCTTTGAAGTAGGTCAGGTAATATAGGACTTGGCATCGCTCTCAGAGTAATCCTAACTGGAATTAAATTTAGATTTCAATAATGAAGGTGACGGAAAAAGTCAAAACTCCAGGCCCGTTCCTTGGCCCCCCTCTGCCTCCTGCAGGAGCCCCCCCGGCTCTGGAGTCCCCTCAAGGGTCCAGTAACACACAGATTGTGCCGATTCACCCAGGAGACTTTTTTACATTTTGGCAGTATTTTTGTCAGTTTCCCTGGACAAATCGTCCCGTGGTTATGTAGAACACTTTCATGGCAAGTTCCACTGTCAAATTTCAGATTATTTATAACAAACATAACCTTCCAAGTGCCTCTGCAAGATGAATAGACACCAGCAGGCTCTGCTGCTGCAGCCTGGGAAGGGAGAGAACTGCCCAGCTCTGCTCAGAGCGACACAACCACCCCGAAAAAGCTCGAGTTCTCCTGCTATTTAAATCTTCATTACTCACAAAATTTCCTTCTCACGTTGAAAAAGGCTTAGGTTTAATGCATACTTGTCATGGCTCACCAAATTGCTTGGTTTCAANTTTCTCACGTTGAGAAAGGCTTAGGTTCAATGCATACTTGTTGCATACAATACAATGCATACAGGGGCGAGCAGCTCACCAAATTGCTTGGTTTCAATTGGATTCACAAGAAAAAAGTAACAAAGCAGTCCAAGAAGTTCATTTCCCAGCGTTTCAACCCGTCCTACATGAGAAAAGCTGAGAGCAGAAAGCCCGACCTAATGAGATTACCCAGGTTACTATTTCAGGGCTAACTGCACTTGGGAAGAACAGAAAGAAAAGCCCATTACTGACTGATAAATAAAATAAAACTCATTTTCCAATGTATTCTGTAAATCAAAACACTCAAAGAACCTCTAAGGCTATATTAAAGCCGAGAAAAACGTAACATGAAATCAATGTTAAAGGCCATCTCAACATCCTTTTATCTAACCAAAATTGTAAACACACTGCTCCATTCCCAAAGCACAAAATCCATTTACACTTTGCATACTTGAAAAGAAGTCTAATGCATTTTGAAAACCACAGACTTAACTGCATGTTTCTCCCATTTAATACAACGCAGCTTAATAAGATTTGCAGGAGGCACAAAAGGCAAATTGAGCCCTAGAGTTGAACACACAATCTCAGGTTCCCAGCAGAGAGGCAAACCTGGTGATGGGGAAAATGTAACACCAGAAGGGATCAAAGCAGGATAAAGGATGATCAGAAAAGGGAGGGGAAAGTCAGGGAACAGATTCAGCACTCCTCGCAATGGTTCTGTGAACACTCGGCCGGTGATTTGTAGCAATGCCCCAGAGTCAGCTCCAAAAGCAGCTCCCAGAGGATTCTGTTTCCTGCGGGTAACTGCATTCCGGAGGTGCCCAGGTCCGTTCAGCCTTGGGTAGCACAGGCAGGCAGAGAACTTCAGGAGAAGCTGGCTCCGGCTGCGGAGAGCAGCACTGCTCTCCCCGCTGGCCCGTCCTCGGGGAGATTTCCCTCTCTGCCTCCCGCTCTGGCCTAGCAGCAGCTCAGCGCTTCTACCCAGGTTCTGCAGGCTTCAATTTCTGCCTGTGATAGCAGAGAAACCACCCGGGCATGAGCTCAGAAAGGCAGGTCTGGAAACATCCAAGGCTTGCAGCTGCTTGGAGCCGTTCCTGGGAGCGGCCATCCACCATCCACGGACATCCCTCACCGTTATCCGGTGGTTTTTGATCTCCTCACTGGCACCTGCATCAGCAGTGAGTTTCTCATCTCAAAACCCTCCTTCAGCTCTGTTCCCAGCACCCACACTCCCACAGCCCCTGATGCTGAAGCACAAACTCGGGTCTCATTTTCCCTCTGCTCAGAATTAGGGAGGCAGACACGAAGCTTGGCTTAAAGCGGTGTGTACACAGCAGCAAGCTGAGAGCTTATCCACAAGTGGTCTGAGGCATGGCACAAGCTCCAGTGACTCAGCACAGCAGATGCTCTTTATACCTGTCTGTCTGCACAAGGAGTGCCTTGATCCAAAGCTTTTATGGCAAAGCTCGAGCCAAAGCTGGCTGGGGAAAACGGAGCCCTGTGGCCTGGAGAAAGCCTGGGTCAGGCTGTCAGATGGAGGAGCTGAGCTCTGCCGTGGGGCCAGGAATGTAAAATGTGCACGTTCCAAATTAAAAATGTCCCTCCTGTGCAGGCACTGTGAGAGCTTCTGTTAATGCTCCCCCCAAAAACACCTCCTAGCAGTGGGCTGGGAGCAGAGAAGCCCCTGGGAATGGCTGCACGTGGCTCTGGCTCTCTCTGGACATCCCAGACAATCCACAGGGAGTGAGCCCAGCTCTGGCTGCGCAGGGCAGCAGTGCCCGAGGAGAGGTCCAGTGGGCTGGGAGCAGATTTCCATGAAAAAACCCAGACAGTGACTCTGGAGGAGGCAAGGAAATTCCCAGGGACAGCATTTGTCCTTTTCCCCATCGCTGCAGTGTGCCCACTGCCTGGTTCTGACACAACGTTCTGAACCGTGCAAATAAATCCCCAGAAAACCCTGCTGAGAAAAGAAACCTGGTGGGGCCCTGCACCTCGGCTGCTCAGTCTCCCGAGCGTTTCCTCCTCTCACCCATCTCCATCCCGTACCCAGCAGGTGTTTCCATGGCAACACCATGCAAAGCCATCCTTCCCTCTGACAGCGGAGAAATGTTGAATGGCTGAAAAGAACTGGCTGGGGAAAACCTGGAAATTCAGCTAAAAATAGGAGAGGCAATAATGGAAGGTGAAGGTGGAAAACTGCCCGGGGGCTTCAAAGCCCGCCGGGCACAGCCGAGTGCAATTTGCTGTTTCCCCTCCCCTCTGGTGAGGGGGAAGAAGCAGCTTTGTTTCCTTGGAAGATGTGGAGCATCCCTGGCAGTTCTGTCCCTTCATTCAAGCCTCCTCTCAGCAGTAATTCTCCTGCTGCTATTTTATCACATCAGAATGATTCCAAGGGACCCAGAGAGCAAGGAACGAGCAGCAGAGCCCCAGATTCCCCCGAAGGAATGGCTGCACTTGAAAGCTTATAACTCTTCCAGTAAATCAGTGTAATTTGTGCTCTGATGTCCTGCACGGCTTTACAAGTGACAAATCAATCATTATCCAAACACCCTTTGATAATCAGTGTGGTTCCATTAATTATGATAAATGCTTTCAGCAGCTACAGTATGTGGATGCAATGTGTAATTGCTTGGGAATTGTATTACCCTACTTCTCTACTCACGTCCTCAAGCAGAAAGTCTCCGAGAAAGTGCCACACTCCAGCAGCTGAAGGCAGAGTTTACACAATCCACCCTTCCAAGTGTTTAATTGGAGCAAAGGCACAGTCCATTAGTATTACTGTTATTAAATATTAAGTAATATTCCCTGAAAAAGACCCATTACAGCTTTACAAATTACAAATATGCAGGAGGAGTGTCTGAGTCTCCTGACCCTGGGGATTAATTGCAGCAGTTGTTGCACAGCAACGCAGCGCGGGTGATTAGGACCTCACCTAATGAGTAACGCTGCATCCAATTGGAATTGCAGGGCAATTTAGCCTGGCAGAAAGGCAGTGACCCAGTTCCAGCCCTGGCTGGGCTGCGGGGTGCTCAGAGGGTGCGTCTGGAGGGAGTGGGCGAGGGCAGGGGACCAGGGACGTGTAATTCCCACTGCTCCTAAAGGCACGAGCGGAGGGGGCTGAGGGGCTCCCAGTCAGAGCGGCAAATTCACCAGACAGACCCACGGATGCGTCCCCACGGGACAGACCCGGGGATTCAGGGCCGCGGCACCTCCCTGGGGCACGGGTCCCCCGCCTTTTCTGGAGGAACCAGCATTTCTGCCAAAATCAGGGGCTGTCGTCAAAATGAGGCAGCGCGAGTTCAGAAAAGGCTCTAATTCTTTTGAATTCACAGAGAAATGGCCCCGCTGGCAGGTTTTCCACTTGCTCAGGGGCTCTTTTTGGGGAGCAGCTCCCGCTCGTCCCGGTGAGGGACAGGACGCTGAGCGGCTCCTCTCGGGGGTGCCGTGTTTGCACCCCCCGTCCTCCTGATCCCAAGCAGTCGGAGCTGGGATTGACCAGCTCTCAGGGAGTTTTCCCGGGGAGTTTGGCCACGCAGAGCAGCAGCATTAATTGTCTGGGCAGCCAGAAGCGCACGCTGGAGTGCTCGGGCAGCATCTGTGCTGCTCCTGCAGGAGCTGCGGCGGGGGAAAGGATCTCAAGGTCACTTTTGAGCCGGAAAGGTCTTGTTTGTGGGAAAAGTGAAAGCAAGGGGGCACGGAATGAGTGTTTGGCCAGGAGGAGGGAAGGGAGGTGCGCAGGGGCCGTGCCGGGGGGCAGCAGGGCGGCTCCTCCGCCCCTCCTCACCGGGCACGGACAGGGAGCGGAGAGGGGCGAGCAGCTTCGCGGGAGGTTTCAGCATCGCGGGAAATCGAAGCAAAAAAAGGCGCAGGAAAGGGAGGGATTGGGATACAGGCCCCACCACCGGGCAGGGCCCAGCAGGAGCCTCGGCAAGGAAAGTCCTGCTGTGCCCAGTCCAGATGGGAGCGGCAAAACAACAGCCCCGGGGCATCCTGATGGCCTGGCAGGCAGCGCGGCGGTGATCACCGACAGAGCGAGCTTTAAAGCGGAAAGATAAGCAACAATTCTGCTTAAATGACCGCCTAGAGAGGATTTTCCCCAGGAATTTGACTTTTAAAGACACGGTTTTCATGAAAATAATGAGGGCTGTTTAAATTCGGGGTCTAAACATCCTACTCGCGATGCTTTGTACTTCACGACGCCCATTTTGCAGGGTACAGGATCCTGCTTACCTGGTGCGCAGCAGGAGGGTTTTGCGGGGGGATATAGAAACACTCATGTTTGCATTTCCAGAACAAAACCAGCCACCAGAGAACGCAGGAGCCGGAGCGGACCCGAGCCTGAGGAGGCTCCTGAGGCGCCTCCAGGGATTCTCTCTGCTGCCTCTTTTACCGCTTCATCCTCCGGGCTCTGACCAGAGCCTTTTCTTTCCTTCTTTACACAAGTTCCTCCGGGGAATTTGTGTTCCCGGGTCCCCGGCGATCCTCCCGTCCCCGTGGTCTGTCCCCGCCCGTGCCTTTCCTGCCTCCAGGGATGTACCTCAGCACAGTTCTAAGAGTTACATCGCTTCTTTAGCAAAGAGGGCTTTAACCCTGTACTTTCATCAATTTTCCCTAAACCTCTTGGCATTAAAAGATCTGAAAATAAACCCCCTTTTATATTTGGTGTGGTTTTGCAGTCTAATTTAGAAATGGTTTGAGAAGAGCTTTTCTTTTTTTCCTTTTTAGCCTTTATATCAGTCATTTGATCTGATATATGATAAGCTCAGATGAGTTTAAACTGATTCATCCTATTTTGTAATGTTTAAATGTACTTTGCTGGAGCTCCATCATAATGTCACACACTTTTAAAATGAATAATTCATCCTGCCCACCTTTTCTGAAATGCCAAAAGGATACCGTGCCTTCCCAGAGAGCAGCAAATACCTCCACTAAAGAGTACACAAGGAAACAAAATAATTTACGGGCAAACAGCAACGCCAGCTGCAGCGCTGCAAATCTCAGCGCCGTGGCTCCTGTGGGACAACCTGAGCGCCCAGAGGGAGGGAGAAGCGGCTTGCGGGGAGGGCTCAGCCCTGCCCAGGGCGCTGGTGGCTCTGGGGCTCCTCAGGGGGATGCAGAAGTGTCTGAGCTGGGGCTCAGCCCTGCCCCGGTGGCTCTGGGGCTCCTCAGGGGGATGCAGAAGTGTCTGAGCTCGGGCTCAGCCCTGCCCAGGGCGCTGGGGCTCCTCAGGGGGATGCAGAAGTGTCTGAGCTCGGGCTCAGCCCAGCCTGTCCCAGCTCAGCCTCTCGGGCGGCTCTGCAAGGACCGGCTGAGCACTGACAGATTTATTTATTTGTTGTGCTGGCACCGGGGCGGGGAGAGCCGTGCCACCTCTGCCTCTGCCCGGGGATTCTGGCCCTCACTGAGGGCCAGGCGGGGTTTGGTCAGTTTGGAAGGCAGCAGGGGTCGGGGTGAGGCTCGGCAGGGAACGGCGCTCTGTGGGGACCCAGGGTTTGCCAGGCAGAACGAAACCCTCGGGGAGTGACAGAAACCGGGAGAGCAGCCCTGGCCCAGCTGGAGCACAGAGACCGCTGCTGGGGCGGGGGGTGCCCACCTGTGTCGCCCTGATTTTTCAGCCTTCTCTCCTGTTTCACAGTTTCGTGTTTTGGGTTCTTTCTCACGCTCTGGTCTGTAAGCACAGCCAATGTTATTGTAGTTTCAAGGAGAGTTTTCATTCCTGTTCTTAGAGCTATGGACAGCTGAGGGACAGTTGTCCTGACTGGCGGGATGGGGAGAGGTGTCAGCCTTCTCCCCCAGTCCCTGGCCTTTGTACAAATACTATATAATAGAGTCAGACTTTTAAATAAACGTAGAGTTCTTAGTTCATGCCTTCTGATCAAAGTGTGAGTGTGTGTCTGTGTGTGTGACGTGCCGCGTCACACCTGGAGACACCTCAGAGCCCCTTCCAGCACTGAAGGGGCTCCAGGAGAGCTGGAGAGGGGCTGGGGACGAGGCAGGGAGCGGCAGGACACGGGGCAGCAGCCCCTGCTTTGCTCACAGCCGCTCATCTGCCCAGCAGGAACCATGGAGGTTTTCCTGAAAATGTCAAATAAATCCCTTTTGGCCCGGGGTAGTCCTGAGGCAAGGCAGGAGGAGGAGCAGGGCCTGTGCCAGCCCTGCCTGGCTGCAGCAGCCCCTGGCAGGGGCAGACCCCCGCCCCACAGAACCCTCCCCAGCACCATGAAGGCAGCGTTCGTGCCCCCAGAGCTGAGGGCCCAAACCCTCACTGTGTCCAATGAGTATTTGATGCAGGGGTGTTGTTGCTGAAGCGTGGAAAGGCAGGAGATGAGCTCGGGCAGCAGGGCAGGGGCAGGCTGTGCCCCACAGCCCTGCTCCTGCGCAGCCTGGCAGCACAGGCGGCTCCCCAGACACCTGATGAGTCTGGGGGAAATAAAAATCAAAGCAAACTAAAAAATCCCATAAAACTCTGTAGTCATTTTCCACCAAGAGGCCCATGCTGCTCATCAAACATTGAAGAGCAGTCTGTGAATATCTGTAAAAATGACCTCATTGTCATTCCTCAAATCTCCCCTCTGAGCCTGGGAGCTGGTGGTGCTTGCAGAGGAACACCAGACGGGTCTGGAGCCCTGTGGCCACGTTTGCAGCCTCAGCCCCTGCTCTCAGTCCCACTGCCTGGTTTGACGGGGCTGGGCTGCAGGAGGACAGCGCTGGCAGCGCCCCTGCCCTGACCCAGGCTCCTTCCACGGCAACCTGTGCAGGGCAAGGGGACAAAGAGCAGGTCCTGCTCACCCCAGGGTCTGTGCTGGTCCTGGCACCCGCAGGGGCACCTTCCCCTGCCCCAGGGGGCTCCAAGCCCGGCCCAGGGATAGGGGCAGAGCCCCCCGGGCACTGCGGGCAGCACTGAGGGCTGGCAAATGATGGGAGGCAGAAATTCCTGTGCACCCCAGGAGCTCCTGGGCGCTCTGCATCCCGCTGTTCCCGTGGCAGGTCGGGTCTGGCCCTGCTCTAAGTGAAAAATGAGCCGTCTCATCCCTCTGAGGGCCAGGACACCCTTGGGAGGAAAATGCAATCTCCTGCAGCTCCTTTGGGAGCACGGCCCTGCGGCACAGCATCCCCTCGTCTCCGTGCCTGTCTGGTACACTCAGGAGGGAAGCGCCGGGACCTGACTTCTGCCCACACGTCGGAGCTAAAGGGGCCGTATGGTGTGGACTGAAGCCTTTGGCTTCTGCTTCAGCTTGGGAAGAAGAGACAGCAGCAAAGTTTTGGATGCCAGTGAAAGCTCGAGGTCCAGCCACAGCAAATCCATTCCTGGGGAATAAGACTTATTTATTGTAACCGAATTACCCTTCCCTGGCTTCACATTCATTGGAGGAAATTGCATGTGATATTTATCTCCATCTGTGTCTATATGATTGCACAATGTTCTTCTAAACCTGAGCATGCGACCAGTGGGGAGATGTCCCTTCCCTCCCCGAGCCATCCCTCACAGCCCAGCTCTGGGGTTCGTAGCTGGAGCTGAGGGAAATTCATTCACTCGGGATGCCCTGCCAGAGCCTGGGCGCCCAAAGGCCCGGGGGAGAGGCGAGGCAGGATGCGCTGGTAAACAAACAGAAGGTGGCCATGGGAGATCAGGAATTCATTAACAGCTTTTAGGGCCAGAAGGGAAATTGTGATCACCCCGGGGCTGGCAGCAAGAGCCAAACACCCACGTACTGCAGGTATGTCATAACCAGAATGAGCTCACGGCTCCTTTGCTCACTGGTGAAAATCAGTCACATTTTCTGTCGAGTGCAGCCCCCCTTTCTACCGTCATTATTTTTCGGGTGACTCAAGTGACTCCTTTTCTCCATACAAGGCTTCTAGGGGTCTTTTCCACAGCTTCCAAGAGATATTCTCTGCCTCAAAGCCCAATGTCCAGGGGGAGAGGATTTAGAAGTGGAAGGGCTCCGCTGTGCAGATGAAAAATAGGGGCCCAGTCTGGCTGCTGAGGTGTCCTGAGCTGAGAGCCAACCAGCCCTGATTTAAGCAGTGCTTACAGTAAAGGAGGCGCTTAAGTGCTTTCCTGGATGGTGGCGGGGGCACTGAGGGCCTTGATGGATCCAGCCCAGCACTTCCCTGTGGCGCTGAAGTCACTTTTGTAACCTTTTCTTATAATTCTGTCACTTTATGAAGAATCTCAGGCTTTATCTCTTACTGGCCGTCTGCAAAATGAAGCCAAATAAAACTCCTTAATGAGGTCTCAGCGCAGAAATCTTCCCACAGTCCAAGTTTTGGGCCCCTTTGACCCCACATGCCCATAAAAAATGACCCTTCCCACACCTCAGGGCTGTGCTCTGGTAACGCCGAGCTCCACATTGCCTTCTTGTTCCCTGGAACATGACTTGGAACTGAATGAAGACAAGGGCAAAAGGTCTGAAAAAACCCAGTTACAGCTTCTTTGTAAGGGATGATCCCATTTAAGAGCAAGAAAGTCCTGAGAGACCGAAAGATTCCTGAGAGAACAAAAGATTCCCTGCATGGGAACACGTCCATTCAGAAAGGGGGACACGGTTTTCCTGGCTCATGGGAGGATTTGCTGCCTCTGCGGTCTCTTGTCACACCAGTTTAAAGCTCATCTGTTGCTAATGGTTTCAAATTCAACCTTTGGGGTACAAACACGCAGAAAAGGAGCCCCAGTGCCAGGCAGGGCTGTGACTGTGTGAGCTCAAGGCTCCCCAGCTCTGAGCCTACGTGACCAGGGGATCTCTGTGCCTCAGTGAAGGTTCTGAGTCACCCAGCAGCTCCTGAAGTAAGTTAATAAAAGAGAGAGGGCAAACATCCTGTTTTGTTCCTAATTCCTATCATTGACTAAGATGCAGCCTAATTAACCAACCCTCTGTCCCTGTAGGACTGTCCATCACCACTTCCAGTGTAAAACACAGAATCACAGAATGTCCTGAGCTGGAGGGACCCCCAGGGATCACCCAGCCCAGCCCCGGGCCCCAGAATCCCACCCTGGGCAGCCCTGGGAGCTCCTGCAGCTCCGGCAGCCTCGGCGTGGGACCATTCCCTGGGGAGCCTGGGCAGTGCCAGCACCCTCTGGGGGAGGAATTTTCCAGAAACATCCAACCTGACCCTGCCCTGGCTCAGTTCCAGCCGCTCCCTGGGGTCCTGTCCCTGTCCCAGAGGGCAGAGATCAGCTCCTGCCCCTCTCCTTCCCCAGTGCCAGGAAATCCTGCCCTTCACACTAAAAACAACGGCATTTGTGCACGGTCACCACAACAGCTGCCCCTACGGGCAGTGCCCTGGACAGAACTGGCACAGACGTGGTGGGCAGGGGCTGAAACACCCTGAGCTCTCCCTCCCTCCCTCCCTCCCTCAGCCGTACATGGTGCCCAGACCCTGCGTGGAGCAGAGCTGATTCCTGCTGAATCATTCCAAGGCCTTTTTCCTGCCTCTGAATTCTCCTCCGCCCAGCTGCTGTGCTGCCACAAGCATCAGCACAAAACACGGAGCAGGCAGATCCTCATCTGTGGAGTGCCCCGGTGACATCCCCTGCTCCGAGTGTCCCTGCTGGGACGGCAGCAAGGGAGCAGCTCTGAGCACCCCCTGCTCCTGATTAAACAGCTCTGAGCACCCCCTGCTCCTGATTGAGCAGCTCTGAGCACCCCCTGCTCC
>WBMY01017848.1:57447-83591 GCA_013397315.1 Donacobius atricapilla
GTGGGACCATTCCCTGGGGAGCCTGGGCAGTGCCAGCACCCTCTGGGGGAGGAATTTTCCAGAAACATCCAACCTGACCCTGCCCTGGCTCAGTTCCAGCCGCTCCCTGGGGTCCTGTCCCTGTCCCAGAGGGCAGAGATCAGCTCCTGCCCCTCTCCTTCCCCAGTGACAGGAAATCCTGCCCTTCACACTAAAAACAACGGCATTTGTGCACGGTCACCACAACAGCTGACCCTAAGGGCACNACCACAACAGCTGCCCCTACGGGCAGTGCCCTGGACAGAACTGGCACAGACGTGGTGGGCAGGGGCTGAAACACCCTGAGCTCTCCCTCCCTCCCTCCCTCCCTCAGCCGTACATGGTGCCCAGACCCTGCGTGGAGCAGAGCTGATTCCTGCTGAATCATTCCAAGGCCTTTTTCCTGCCTCTGAATTCTCCTCCGCCCAGCTGCTGTGCTGCCACAAGCATCAGCACAAAACACGGAGCAGGCAGATCCTCATCTGTGGAGTGCCCCGGTGACATCCCCTGCTCCGAGTGTCCCTGCTGGGACGGCAGCAAGGGAGCAGCTCTGAGCACCCCCTGCTCCTGATTAAACAGCTCTGAGCACCCCCTGCTCCTGATTGAGCAGCTCTGAGCACCCCCTGCTCCTGATTAAACAGCTCTGAGCACCGCCTGCTCCTGATTGAGCAGCTCTGAGCACCCCCTGCTCCTGATTGAGCAGCTCTGAGCACCTCCTGCTCTCGTCTGAGCCCCCCCTGCTCCCCTGGCTGCTCACNTGAGCACCTCCTGCTCCTGATTGAGCAGCTCTGAGCACCTCCTGCTCTCGTCTGAGCCCCCCCTGCTCCCCTGGCTGCTCACAGCTCTCACAGAACCACAGGATGGGTTGGAAGGGACCTCAGAGCCCCCCCAGTGCCACCCGTGCCACGGCAGGGGCACCTTCCCCTGTCCCGGGGGGCTCCGAGCCCCATCCAGCCTTGGGCACTGCCAGGGACGGGCACTCCCCAGTCTCTGCTGGCATTTACAAAACCTCTCTCAAACGCTGTCCCGGCAGCCCGGGCACAGGTGGGAGCCCTTGGGGGGGAGCTGCAGTCAAGGGGAACATCTCAGCGGCCACTGCAGGCTGTCCAAAGCTTTCTCTGCTGCCTCCCCTCCTTCCACTGCCAAGGGGGGCCGGGGCTGGGGCTGGGGTCTGCCAGCCCTGCCCTCCCACTGACACCAGGGAAATGGGGAAAGAGGGAAAAAAGCCTCACAGCAGCTAAAGCAAGAGAGAAGAGGAGATTTTTGTGCTTGGCAGCCAATGAAAAACCATCCCAAACTCCCTGGTCCCTGCTGAGTCACCGGGGCCCCCTTGGTACCCCGGGCTGGGTGACTCCTCTCTCCGAGCCTGCCAGGGAATTTTGCCATATGGCAACAAGAGGATTCGATCCGTTGACTGTTTCCTATTTGTTTTAATTAGTAGTTGATTAGCCATATGTTAAATTGCACGTTCCAGCCGCTCAGCAGTGCTGCTGGAGTCAGAAGGGATCTGGCTGGGGTCCCTGTTGTCTCCTGAGCCCCGTGGGGATTTGCTCTGGGTGTGAAGTCACCTGGCGGCAGCGCAGGGCTCTCCCTCGTCTCACCCTGCCTCGTGGGCTCTGATTTCACCTCTGCTGGCCGTGGGCAGCCTGGGCTCTGCCAGCACCAGCCCGGGAGCAGCTCAGGCCGGCGGCTGCCCCAGAGCCCCTGGTCCCATGGGGCCGGTGGCACCCCAGGCTCGGGGCTCTGCTGACAGGGACCGGCTCTGCCTGAGCGGCAAATTAACAGGCGCCTGAAACCTCGGTGCTAATCGCCCTGCGGTGCTTGCCCCTCTTTGTTCCCGCATTCCCATCAATCAGCCGTATAAAAGTTAATGGGAAATAGATAAAGAAGGTCATAAACAGCAACAGCAGAGATTCATTTTAAACCTCACTACAATATCCACAAGGACCTGAGAGCAATTTTCCCCCGGCACAGGCTTTTATTGCAGATCCTGGCACCAAGGGCTGCTGCTGCTGTGTGTTCCACCAGCACACAGCTCCTTCTAAGAACAGCTCTTGAACAAATCCCGAACACCTTCCCCCTTCCTGATGGGAAGCCACTGCAGAGGTGCTTGCAGCAGGTGACTGAAAACCATCAGGAAGCACTGGGCAAGCCAGGAAACATCCCCGCCTTTCACCCTGTCACACCAGGGGTCAAAGCAATTGCGCAGGAACATCTTTATGCTAGGATTTCTCGATTTCCACGCGGTTTGGAAATGCAGATTCCTGGGTGCTGGGGCTGAGCTTGAGTCCCTTTCTTTCCCATCAGTTCAGGGTCAAAAGGCAGCAACTTCGCTCTCCAACGTGTGTTTCATCAACACGTTTCTCCCATCCCCTCTCATCCCCTCTCTTGCGTGTGGGCTCACATCAATTTTTAGATTCTAATGACTGACACATTTTCACAATACATTTCAGCTGCACGTTTGCAGGGGCTCCAGGTACAGATCTGCACGTGCAGGTGGGAGCAGCCCCTCTGTGCCTCACTCTGGGCTCCAGCACGGCTCAGCCCAGCACGGCTCAGCCCAGCCTGAGGCAGTGACAGGCAGGTCCTGCAGCCCCAGTCCCTGCTGGGCTCCAGCACAGCCCAAGGCAGTGACAGGCAGGTCCTGCAGCCCCAGACCCTGCTGGGCTCCAGCCCAGCCCAGCCCGAGGCAGTGACAGGCAGGTCCTGCAGCCCCAGTCCCTGCTGGGCTCCAGCTCAGCTCAGCCCAGCCCAAGGCAGTGACAGGCAGGTCCTGCAGCCCCAGTCCCTGCTGGGCTCCCAGCACAGCCCAGCCCTGGTCCTGCCCAGCCCCTTGCTCTGCCCTGGCCCAGCTCTCCCGAGGCTGTGGAGCAGCAGACCTGGAACGTGGCCTGGGCTCCGTGAGCAGGGCCAGGCTGGGGCAGGACAGGGGCTGCAGCTCCTCTGGGGCAGCGCTCTCTGCACCCTGCAGTGCTCAGGGTTTGGAGGAGCAGCTCCCACAGGCCGCGCTGCCGAGGGCTCTCCCCACAGAGCGAGTCCCAGGCACCCCACGCCGTGCCTTGCGGGGCAGGGCAGGCAGGGCCACCCCTCCTGCGGCTGGAGATGCACAGAGGCACGGAGAGAACGCTCCCCCCAGGAAGGGATGAGGAGCTTCGTGTTTACTCAGGCTGGTACATGAGAGATGATAATGTCAGTGGTGCTTAGTAAACACTGACAAATGTGACAGAACGCGGAGCTAATCCTTGGAGCCTGCTGGAGCCAAACACTCTGTCTGATTTGGTAACAAGTACAGATAGAAACATGCTCCCTGGCCTCCGCGTAGTCATATTAAATATTGAAAGTAACTTACTGAATACACACGGGCTGAACTTCCAGCTGATCACTGGAACAGGCGGGTTCTGGGGAAGAATACGGAAAGGCAGCCGTGCCAGCAGCTCCTGCTGGGTGGGAGCGACTGGGAGCTCCCCTTCAGCTGCAAAGTGAGACAAATGAGACTGTATTAGAGCATCAGATAAGAAAAGATGTTCCCTTTATTAAAAAATAGCAGTACATTCTTTACATTTAGCAT
The DNA here is from genome assembly GCA_013397315.1 of Donacobius atricapilla. Classification (NCBI taxonomy): domain Eukaryota; kingdom Metazoa; phylum Chordata; class Aves; order Passeriformes; family Mimidae; genus Donacobius; species Donacobius atricapilla. The sequence continues at coordinate 61,034 of WBMY01017848.1, forward strand.
AAAACCTGCTGTAATTACCTAGCAGTTGGAAAGCAATTTGCAACAGGCTTTATTGTTCAGCATCTGTACCAAACTCTCAGGGAAACATCCACCAGGGAATAAAGGAAAATGAGAAGTGCCACAGTAACTACAACATTCAAACACTTGCACAGTGGAAATTTCAGGGAGGCTTAAATGAGCTCCAGTGCAATTCTACTTCTGTGCTTCTGTTTTTGTTTTGTTACTTAAAGGGCTTTGGGTTTGACTCCAGCTTTTTCTGCCCTGTGTACACACACCCACCAGGACTGCTGTAATCCACACAGAACCAGTGGGGTCACATTGCAAAAGAAATATAATTTTCAAAAGGAAAAGCAAGTCTTTTGAAGCCACAGAACAAGCAGCATTCTGGCAGTACCACCACCAGGAGTTCAGCATTGATCAAGCACACACCTCTTTGGGTTAAATCCCTCCATTAAAGGGAAAAGGTGATGACTGATGGCCTGCAAATTCACCCCAGCATCCCAGAGTAAGTGCTCATCCAGGGCAGAAAACTGGAGCTCACCCAAGGGTTTGGGGATGAAGGCAGGTACGGTTTACTCCTGCTCAGCCAAAAGTGAGACAGTCGGGAGAGCTGTGATGGAAAGGAAGCGCTCCAGGTTTGTGCCAGTTCTTAAAAGGAGCCAGGAAAAGCTGCAGTTCTGCCTCTCCCCGAGGCAGGAGTCTCACACGGGGCCAGCCCGGAGCCCTGCTCAGGCCTGGCCCGTGCCGGGGGGGGGAACATGAGCCCGATGCTCTCCAGGCACCTTCCCCGGGCACCTCCCACAGCCCACGGTGAGAACCAGGGGTTTATCAGATCCTGTTTTATTCCTCCTTCCTCCCTCTCTCCCTGATTAAAGAACATTCCTCCCGATTTCATTTCAGTTCATCCAACATGGCAGGAATGTGTCTGTGCAAGGAAATGTAAATTCTGTTCCAGCCCGAAGCTAAACAGCAAAACCAAACCCGTCCCTTTGGGTTGCCAGGAATAAGCCGGAGTGCCTGGAATCGGGAAAATGATCCAATTCCCCGTTCTGCTCCCATCCAGGGTTTCAGAGCCCTGCCCTGGTGGCTGCCCTGCCTCCCCCAGCCCGCGGGCTCCTGGAGCCCCAGGCAGGGTTTGTTCTCCCCGGGGAGGGACGTGCGGGTCTTTCAGCTCCTCGGGCAGACTTTGCTGGGTGGGATGAGCGGCTCCAGAGGAGAGCGGGGCTCACCCGGCGCTCCCAGGACCCTGCAGCTCGCTGCGGCGCTGCCTTCGGAGCGGGGGCACTCCCAGCCTGGGAGTTGGTGGCTCTGCCCTCCCTCATCAGAGCAGGGCACGCTCCAGGAGGGAAATCAAAGCGAAATCATTCCCTCGTTCGAGAGAAGAAAGGAGAAATTAAAGTGGCGCTCAAAGGAAAGGAGCGATCTGTGAGTGAGGGGAGGAGTGGAGATGTGATGACAAGAGGGATGAGGCTCTGTGCTCCATGGGCTGGTACGAAAGCCAGGAATAATAGAGAGCAAGGGGAATCAGACAGACATTTACAGAAATCCTAGACTTTATTCAATGAATTATTTAAAGTCTATTTCTGATCTGGCGCAGGAGGTCACTCCATCTCTGGGAGGGAGCAACAGGAGCCGCATCGCTTCTGCCACTCAAAGCTCTGCTGAACAGAGTCAGGAAACACAGGGCCACGGTCTCACACAGAGTTCCAGCGGTCCTTTGGGAGCTCTGGTGTCCCAGCCCGGTTCTGCAGCCCCAGCATCATCCTTCAGGTGCCGGATTAACGGCAGACACATCTCCCACACACGCTGCGAGCTCCCCAGACCTGACAGCTCCAGCAAGGGCCCAGTCCCCAGGATCTGAGGGAGGGCAGTGCGCTGGTACAACATGGAAAGAGCATTTTAGGGGCAAGGTGAACACCTGCAGCTCAGTTTTCCTGGTCCATTGGGCGAGGAGGGGTTGTGCCCCACCTTTCCTGGAGCCGTGGAGGTGTTTCTTCATTCCCTGCACGTCCTCTCTGTGCATCCCCGTCCTACAAACGCCCGTGCTCACGGAGCTTGCTGTCACAGAGGGATGCAAACACACCTGGCTTGCCTTGCTCAGCCCATTCCCGTGGCTGCGCCTGCCCAGGAGTCACCAAAGCGCCCCGGGTGACGATGGGCAGAGTGAGATGTGGGCACAGCCAGGGGCTGGGCAGGGCTCAGGGGCAGAGCTTCCCCCACCGGCCTTCAGTGGCAGCAAGTTCACGTCTCTGGGAAGAAGGGAAAAAGCTCCAAGCGTGAGATTATTACATTTGGTGCATTCCACCCTGATAGAAGCTAAAAATAGACCCTGACGGTTGCTAAGTGCGTTTCAAATGGCTTTCCTTGGAGGTAAAAATGGGATTTGTTTGAAAAAGCAAAAGGTGGGGTTTGTAGCACCGCGTCTTGGGAAGGAGCTGAACAGAAAACCGCCAGGGGTGGGATGGAGGGAGCAGGGACGTGGCCATTCCTCTTCTCCTGGGGAAGGAGGGAGGGCAGGAGGGGCCGGCAGAGTGTCCAGGGCCCCCCTGCACTCCATGAGGAGCTCACCTGGAAACTCCTGGCACTCTCCAGGGCCCCCCATGCACTCCATGAGGAGCTCACCTGGAAACTCCCGGGACTCTCCAGGGCCCCCCCCGCACTCCATGAGGAGCTCACCTGGAAACTCCCGGCACTCCCCATCCCCTCCCTGGACAGGAAACCTCAGAGCTCCTCCTGCTCCTGCCACACCACAGGACACAGTGGAAACCCCCGCAGTGGTTCCAGGGGTTTCACTTCGGGAGGGGAGGGAAGCACAGGGCCCCCAGGAGCCAATTTCCCTTTTCCTACACCTGGCAGGAGGGCCCGGGGCTCTGGGGCAGGAGAATTCCGATTTTAGCCAGCAGTGGGCTGGAGCTCAGGCGAGCCTGAGCCCAGGGCTGCAGGGCAGGGAGCGCTCAGCACTGCCAGCGTGGGGCAGCTCTTCAGCTGCCACCAGAGCAGCTCCAGCCCGGAACTCCTTCCTGGGCACCCCTTGGCACCAGGCGTTCCTGCGCCAGCACCAGCACAGCCAGGCTGGCCAGCACCTGGGCAGGTGAGGCCTCCTTGCCTTTCTTCAGGGTCTGAACCATTTCACAGCGCTGCCATTCTCATTAGAGCACTGTGGTTATCATTTTCTAATTAAGAAAATGAACTGTTATTATAAAGATTAAGAGTTGTAATTGAAAGACATCTGATGTCAGAACAATTTTTGAGACACACTCCAGGTATTAAGAGAGCCATTTCCTGCAGCAGGACTGAGCGCTTGCTAACAAACCTGCTTGGAGGAAAATAGCCTCGGGATAATTAGAATTACAGCCTTGCAAACACAGCGCTGCAAAGGTTTGGATGCTGCTGAGGCTTCTGCAGAAACAGATCAGGTGGGGAAGGACAGTAGCCACAAGCTTGAGCATCCCCAGGCACACCTTGGAGCATCAGATTTCTCTGAGACCCCACAGCTCCCAGAAATGAGAATTACTGTCCAAGGGGGATTAAAATGTGGAGAAAGGGAACGTGGTGGTTCAAAGAAAACAGGTGTTAAGTTAATAGTTACTGATGCATTGATGTGGAAGCACATGTGCTGAAGGAAAAAGGAAAAGATTAGAAACTTCATTTCTTTTCCCAAATAACTTTTCCGTCACAAACTTACTGTGTCCTTATCAGGACAATTTGGGGGAAAAAAAAAAAAAAAAGAAGCCCTTTATGAGGGCTGAGAAAGAAAGACTATAAAATGACAAAACCCAGGAAATTGCAAACTTGTGAGTGACAATTTATCCCAAGCACCTCTGCACAAAGGCCTGGCAGCTTTATTAATGACCCACTTTGTCAGCAACTTCCTTAACTTCAACACACTTTTCCTCTTTTGCGGTGGAATTTGGGACATTTTCTATCAGGCAGCAGCTGAATCTCAGTCAGAGGAAGGTCAGAGCGTTCAGTGACGTTTCTGTGACCTGAGACAGGTCCTGCTCCAGAGGCACCTGGAAAACCTCCTTCCAGCAGAGCCCAGGTAGCCCGAGAAATGTCTATGATACTTATTTTTTTTTTTATTTAAAATGAAAAGCACTGTTACTTTTCATTCCTGACGGAATTCTCCATTTCCTATGCAAGTCAGCAAATGATAAAATAGCAGAATATTCACCAGTGTCAAACAGAGGATTTCAGCAATAAGCTTCAGTGCAATGTGAAATATTGTAACAATTACTCCTTGTGATCAGGATGTTAATCTTCCTTTTTCAAATCAAATCTGAGGTTATCCAGTACGATCTTGCCACATCTCCTCAAAATTTTCCTATTTCGTGAGTGCCTGTGTTCGCTGTGATCCACAATCTGTGACATCATTTAGCTCGGAGCCTCCCGTTTCCAGCCTGTGCAGCTTTCTGACTAAACAAAACCGAAATCTGTGGGTGTCTGAAGATGCCTAAGCAATCTGCATACACACATCCAGACACGTGTTTGTGTCTGGGTGAATGTACAAGCTTACATCGAGAATCACGCAACGGTTTGGGTTGGAAGGGACCTCAAAGCTCATCTCATCCCACCCCCTGCCACAGCAGAAACAGCTCCTACATAGACAATAAATGCAAACTTCATTTAAAATGCCATGGAACCCATCCCCAGCTGTAGTTCCTTACACTGCAGATACTTGGGGAGGGTGGCAAGACTCCTGCGTAAGCCCAGAGCAGTAAGAAAAATAAAAATGTTTAAAACATGTCCAGAAATAAATACAGATGAAGAGTATTTTTACTGCTAATACCTCATGCATCTGGATTTAAGAGTCTGGATAATGTGATGAATTATTAACGTGCTAATGTAAATGTAATCAAATCTCCTGACTCGAGTGTACAGAGATCACCACAGGGAAATAAATAATGAAATGTTTCATCTTCTCTGCTCTCAAGTGCCTGCTCTGCTGCCGGGGGTGTGGATCAGGGGGATGGACAGGAAACTGCCATGGCTCGAGCTGGGATGTGGAGGAACAGAGAGAGAAACCAAGGAGCCGTGGTTTCCCGGGCTGCAAACGCTGCCCAGTCCCGCAGCGAGCACAGAGCGCACAGAGGTGTCCCCAGAGCCTGCAGCCGCCCCTCTGCCCCCATCCCATGGATCCCATGGATCCCATGGATCCCATCCCATCCCATGGATCCCATGGATCCCATCCCATGGATCCCATGGATCCCATCCCATCCCATGGATCCCATGGATCCCATGGATCCCATGGATCCCATCCCATCCCATCCCATCCCATCCCATCCCATCCCATCTGCACCCACTTCAGGTCAGTTCAACTCCTTTCAGCTGCCACAAAACCCAGCAAATATTTCCTTTCTGGAGCCTTTTAGGACCCGTTTCACTGCGCTGCAGAAGTTTGGGCACAGAAATAGCACTAAAGAGCTCAGAACTTGTTATCTCAGTGTCCCCTTAATTCCATGAGCAGCACGGAGCAGATCCTGATCTCAGCCGTGCCGGGACAGGAATGCCCAGGGCCAGCCCGCAGGGAGAGGGTGCTGGGCCAGCAGCTCCTGTGGCACCGAGCATTGCCCGAGGTGACACGAGCCCACAGGAGCTCCGGCCAGAGCACCCTGTGCACACCGAGAGCTTTGGAGTCCCCCAGGCACAGAGATCCTGCTCGGGGCAGGGATGACAAGGAAAACTCCACTTCTGGCAGAGCCGCGGAGATGTTTGTCCCTGAACTCTGAGCACTGCCAGACACTGGTGGCTCTCATCACACAATGAATGGAGGAAGGAGGGAGCTGGAGAGAACCCAAAAGATTTCACATCTCTCAGTGAATCCCGGCACGAAGCGGCAACATCCGATCCCGTCAGTCTCTGTCACGTCGGCACTCGGTGCTTGCCAGGCACGGGGGAGGGAGCGGGGGGCTCGCAGAGCCCCCCAGAATCAGCTGCTGAGGCCGTGCCGGGCACGGCGAGGGGAGCAGAGGCTGCAGCCCTGCCTGGGGGTGCTCCTGCCCCTCCCAGCTCTGCTCAGAGCCAGCATCTCCTCACCAGCCGGGCCAGGGCTGCTGTGAGTCACGTCTGCACGGGGCTGGGAGGCACTGCTGGCACTGGGATTAACTGCACAGCCTCCTGGGGGTCCTAACCAGCCCCCCAGCACAGTGGGCACCGCACTGCGCTGCAGGGACCTGGCTGGGGAGGGGGCCTGGCAGCACAGCCCACCCCGCAGGCAGGGCTGCATTTCCCCTCCTGGGACCCCCAGCCCCGCAGGCAGGGCTGCATTTCCCTTCCTGGGACCCCCAGCCCCACAGGCAGGGCTGCATTTCCCTTCCTGGGACCCCCCAGCCCAGCAGGCAGGCCTGCATTTCCCTTCCTGGGACCCCAGCCCCACAGGCAGGGCTGCATTTCCCCTCCTGGGACCCCCAGCCCAGCAGGCAGGGCTGCATTTCCCCTCCTGGGACCCCCAGCCCAGCAGGCAGGGCTGCATTTCCCCTCCTGGGACCCCCAGCCCAGCAGGCAGGGCTGCATTTCCCTTCCTGGGACCCCCAACCCCGCAGGCAGGGCTGCATTTCCCCTCCTGGGACCCCCCAGCCCAGCAGGCAGGCCTGCATTTCCCTTCCTGGGACCCCAGCCCCACAGGCAGGGCTGCATTTCCCCTCCTGGGACCCCAACCCAGCAGGCAGGGCTTCATTTCCCTTCCTGGGACCCCAACCCAGCAGGCAGGGCTGCATTTCCCCTCCTGGGACCCCCAGCAGCTCCTGGCGTCCCACGGGAGCTGAAGGGCAGGAGGAGAGCACAGGGAAGTCCCTTCCGCTCTGTTCCCTGGCAGAGGGCAGACATGGACTTGCCCAGGGTCACCCAAGAACGAATGAGGGCGTCGAGGGAAGTGCAGGAACGGGTCCCAGCCCGACCGCCGGTGCCCTGCAGGGCTGACCCTCAGCAGCAGCGCCCAAAGCAGACCCACCCCTGCACTGTGCCTCGCTGAGGGGACACAGTGACTTCAGAAGGGGCGGCTCAGTCACAGAGGCATCTCCAGGGCTTGGGAAACTCTTCCTGGAGGACAATATTGTACCCTGAGCTGTCAGGTCTCCTCAGACACCCAGCAAAATGCATTTCTTTTGCCAACACTCAGCTCTCTTCAGGCAAGAATGCACTAAATGCAGACTGTGACTTGGCAGTATTGTAATTTGGGGGGCTGGTTGTTTGTTTAATTAAAGCGTTCAAGGCCAGGTTGAACGAGGCCCTGAGCAGGGTGATCTGTGAGTGGCAGCCCTGCCCAGGCGGGGGACTGAACCAGAGGAGTTTCAGGTCCCTTCCAACACAAACCATTCTGTGGTTCTGTGCCGTGTGAGATTAATTTTATGCAATCCACCTCTCTGGCTGAGAAACAGCTTTCCTACAGCCACCCCCGTGGTCGCAGGTACTGCTGCCTCCGTGTGTGCCCTTCACGGCAAAATCGAATTGCAGCGATCATAAAGATTAGCAGCTTATGGAGACACACACACAGACAGAAATCCAGCGCTTTCAGCATCCCCAAGTAATCCCCAGCCCTGCCTGGCTGCAGACTCAGTGGAACGTGGCCAGGACACACATCCTCATCAGCACTGCCTCCCTCCTCGGAAGGACGGGGATTTGGTACACCTCGCCAGGGAGGTGCAGCAGAGCTTTAAATAACCACTTACAAACTTTCCTTCCAAAGAAAATTACAAGTCAGTTAATGCCAGGCTGGGACTGATAAAATAGGACTGCCTTCTGCACTTGTGTGAAAGGAATTAAGGAGTCATGAAAGTTTTTGGCAGCCGAGGAGGAGAGGGAATTCTCACTTCTGCTTTTACTGAAACCGTTCCCAAAGCAAGAGCTGTGGTTGGGTCCTGGGACAAGGCGTGGTTTGCTCAGGGTCACATCCACGGGCAATAGGAATAATTCAGCACAGGGACTTTGGAGCCAAAGGCTTCACCTGAATTCCTGTGGGAAGTGAATTTTCCTGCCGAGCTACAGCAGGGCTGGAGGCAGTAGGACGGCGGGGTTCAAATCAGGTACCCACTAAGACATTTCACCTCTCTTCGGCCAGTTAATTTAAAACAGGATTAATAATTCCAGCGTGATTAGGATTTTATGAAGCTTAATTAATTAAAGGTCGTAAAACACAATGAGACCAGGATATGACAGAGCCCAGATAAATTCAGACTCTCAGTGTGGAAGTCCTGCTGTGTTTGAGATGTAAAAGCAGCTCTGCAGTGGGGGCGGGGGCTCAGCCAGGAGCTGAGAACCCCCAAAACAACCCAGAGGGGAGAAGGGGAAGCCCGCCCAACCAAAGTGTGGGCTCCCGGTGGGAATGAGCACCAGGCAGGGAGCAGCCAGATCCCCGAGGAGCTCCCCAGCCCCAGGCGTGGATGTGGCTCCTGGGGCAGGGTTTAGGGGTGACCAGGGCAGTGCTGGGGTGATGCTTGCACCTCGTGATTTCACAGGGCCCCCCCAGCCTCAGTGAGTGATTCTGAGTGTGCAGGCACAAGGGGCTGGGCACACCCCAGCCCGGGCATGCACACGCATCCCTCCCTTCAAAGGAACTCACTCTTCTCCAGGACCTTTAGTTACTAAAAAATGCAGCAAATCCCCCTAAATACTCCAAATTAGGGTGGGCAGGAGGGGCTGTTGGGGTTGAAGGAGGATAAAGAGAATAAAATGCAAATCTCCCTGCAGTTTATCCTTATGACTAATACCTATCACAACAGACTCGTTTGGGAACACGCCGGTGACGTTCAGCTTGTCAATCCTCCCCACCTCGGCAAGCCTCTGCTCAGGGACGTGCCAGTGCAGCTTCTGCAGCCCAGCAGTGCCCCAGGAGATGCTGCAGCTCTCCAGCTGCGCATCCCGTGCCCGGGAGCCGGAGAATCCTGGAATTGTTTGGCTTGGAAAAGACCCTGGAGGTCACCCAGCCCAACATCAGCCCAGTGCCACCACCTCGGTGGCCGCTAAGCCCTGTCCCCAGGTGCCACATCCACACGTTTTTGGGACACTGCCAGGGCTGGTGACTCCCCCCTGCCCGGAGCAGGCTGTTCCAGTGCTTGGCAACCCCTTCTGGGAGGAAATTTTCCTCCCTGCCCAATCTAAACTTCCCCTGGTGCACCTTGGGCACGAGGTCCTGCTCTGCTCCGAGGAGGAGCTCCGGCTCTGGCTCAGCCCATCTCCTATTTAGAGAAGCTCGTTGGCTGGGAAAGGCTCCAAACCTCTTAACAGACCACTTGTGTCTCAGTGAAATTATCAGGAAGGATAAGAGTGCAATTTATGACTATAAAAACCAGCCTGCATTTGAATAAAGCCAAGCCAAATCCATGGATGTCTGGATTTCCTTCCCCAGGCCAGGTAGCAGTGGTCATTTGGGCATCTGCCTCACCACCAACCCCCTACAAAAAGCTTCAATCCTGTGAATCTCTCTAAGTACATTAGACAGAGAATGAAAACTGCCCTGAGATTAGATTTCCATCTCTCGACATCTACGCACACGACAGCTGGGATTAGTAAATGAACAGACCACTGAAGGAAGGAGGAGGATTAACAATGGAAAATAAAAAAGGTTGATAATCAGTGGCAGCTCTTTGGAAAAGAGACTTAGGACAAATGGCACAGGCGGCTTCAATTTATCGACTTGGGCGAATGGGGGCTGCAGAGCAGGAGAATGAAGGAACAATCTCGCCCTGATCCGTGGGGGCAGCAGGGCTGGGGGCCAGGGCAGGACATCCCCCGAAGGAGGGGAGCGCTCTGCAGCAGCCCCTGACAGCTCCAATCAGCCCAGGGCCCCCGCGGGCTCCGAATCCAATTTCAGCTCCAGCTATTATTGCAGAAGTTTTAATCTCCATTCTTATGCAAACAATTGGAGGGAATGATGGATAGATAAATAAAGGAACAAATGAATAAAAGTCAGGCTGACGCACAGGAGCGGTTTCCGGCCGGGATGAGCAGCCTGTGTGAGCCTGTGAATGGCAGTCGTGGGGAGATGAACATGACAGAGGTCACCCCCTGCTCTGACTGGCTGCAGATCCGCTCCAAATTTGATATTCCAGACACAGCAACACGCAGGCAGTGACTGCTGGAACAGCCAGCGCAAATGTTGGGGGGGAGAAAAATTAAAAGGGAGCTGTTCTTCATTTATGTCCAGACAAAGGAGATCTGACCTGTGAAGTCAAAATTTATGAGTGAGATAAATACGCTGGCGGCGGCTGCTTTGAGCAGACCCAGGCAGTGCAGCATAAAAACTGCCTCACTGCACAGAATCCCAGGGTCTCTGGGGTGGAAAATCCCTCCGGGACCCTCGAGTCCAACCTGTGACCTTGTCCCCAGCCCAGAGCCCTGGTGCCACGTCCAGGTGTCCCTTGGACCTCTCCAGGGGTGGGACTCCCCTCCTCAGGCGGTTCCAATACCTGACCACCCTTCCCAGGAGGAAATTCTTCCAGAAATTCACCCAGGCACCTGTCTGGGCTCCAGCACAGACCTACAAGAGTTGTTTAAAGATGATTTAAAATTTTTTAATGTGCATTTATGAGTTTGTGGATGCTCAGTTCCCACAGCAAACAGGACCACGGTATTTTTGTGTGCTACAGAACCAAGTACTTCGCCTCGCTTCCAGTCTGAGGTTCTTGGGTGAAGCCAAAGCAGTTTGGAGACTCCCTGGTCTCAGGGCTTCTTGCCTGGGAGATGTAGGGAGGAAGGAGATTCCCAGCAGAGCTCGTGCCCGGGCAGGAGAGGCCGGAGCAGGGAGGGAGGAGTTCACCTCAGCCCCGAGTCACTGAGGAGGGATTAAAACCCAGTGTCCGTGTCCAGTCTCCCATCTCCCGAACCCGTGTAACTCCTGCACTGGTCTGAGTGCTGCTGGAAGGAGATCCATGGTCCCCCACTCCCCAAACACCCAGGAAAGGTCTCCTTTGGAACAGCCCCCCAAACTGCCTCAGCACTGATAGAACAGAAATTCCTTGGTTTGCTCAGCTCATGGAAGGTGCTTCCAGACTGTCAGCCTGGTACCTTCACTCACACTAAATCATTTCCCTGCACCAAAAGGAAATTAAAGATTATTTTATGCCATTAGCTTTTAGTCCACTTACAACTTTCTGCATTAATATTAAGATATACAATCTCATTTTTGTCCGGGCTGTGAAAACTACATGAATACAAGATATTTGAAAATTATCTAAGAACTGTGCCCTCCGAGCAGCTCCCGCAGAAGGTGAACCATGAGGTCTTGGCCTCCCATTTGGAGTCTACTCGAAAACACATTTGCTGCTAGTTAGCAGATTAACAGATGAGACAGAGGGGAGTTAAACATAGCCAAGGTGTGAAAACTAATTATAGGCTGGCAAAAAGAAAAGCCAGTGTTAAGTGCCTGCCCTAAGAGATGATATCCGTCTCTGCTGGAGGAGAAACCAGGCGGAGTGAGCTGGTTTTGTCCCCAGGAGTTCATCTGAGCCCCGTTCTGTGTCTCCGGGCTGGGCTCACCCGGAGTGCCCCCGGCTTCACTGCGCTCAGAGCCCCTCCGGGAGGCAGATTGTGCGGCCAACTGCACCGAGAGCTGCTGCAAAACGGGGCCAAATAATAAATAGCAACCCCCGCCGATTTACAGCCAAGAGGGAGGTTCCCCCGCTCCTCACGCACACGAAGCAAACCCCGTTTTATCTGAAGCCTTTGGAACAGTTGTGAGCAAGAGGAGGGAGCTCTGCCCGTGGCTGCTGCGCACCCAGAACAGCCCGGCAGGATTTCCTCGGGAATCAGGAGAAAACATCTGTGGGAGGCAGGTTCCAGCTGTCCTGGAGCTGCTCCTTGCCCCTCCTCTTGTCCCTCCCGTTGCGTTTCTGAGTGAAATCCAGGTGCCATCGGAGCCAGGGGGGTTGCCACAGCCCCAGAGGCAGCTTCTCCTCACCTCTGATGGTGCTCTGGGATCCCCGGGCACCCAGCGCTGCTCTGCCACAGCCAGGGATGGAATATTATGGGCCCTGCTGCTGTTATTTGCTTCATTATTTACTGACTGGGAGAAAATCTGATCGTGGCGAACCTCGTGCATCCTGGTGCAAATGCCCGCCAGGAATGGGGGTGTGTGTATCAGGCAGTAGCACTGCACAGAAATCCTTCATCTGTTCTAAACCTGCAGAAATAACGCCCAAACTGCCGAGCAATGGGAGATCATCCCCCCGGGGCTGTTTCTCTCCCTGAGCCGCTCCTCTGGCTCCTCAGGGGCAAAGCTCTGCTGTAGGAACTGCGCACCAGTTCAGAATCAGAAGACAAGAAGGGATTTTTCTTTCTTTTGAACACCCCAACCTCAGCAGCGTTTCGGTGATGAGAAAACCACTTCTGCCACGGAAGTGCAGTGGTTTAGCACCAGTAATTCCATCAGCCAGAGGTCAGGACTTGCGCATTTTTGGAGTTCAGGGCTGACTCTTTCTGCATGCACAGGAGCTAATTGCATCCAAGAGAGCTCTGTGCCTGTTGGTCTGGAGGTGTATTGCCATATGGTTGGTGTATACTTAATTAACACAGCGCAGCTGCACCGCTTCCATCTGTACTGTGGATCACACTCCCATTACAGATCCAGGCAGGAGTCCCACACTTCTTATTTATTAAAATAATTGCCCCAAGGTTTAGGTGGTTGGAAATACTCGGTCGAGCAGCCCAGCATTGCTTTGGAGAAGGAAAATCGTCCAGCCAGGAAGGCAAAGGGAGTGGGGTGAGGACTTCAGGGGCTGCCACGCGCAGGCAGAGCTCAGCCCTGCAGACAGAGGTTAATGCGGAGCGTCTCTTCCAGGGACTGCTTCCCGGCTCTGGAGTTTATTGAAGTGTGACTTGCTGGTGTATTCATATTCACCATCAGATTCAGGGCTTTTTTTAGCTCCCTGCAATCTTTTTCTCTAGGCATCGGAAATATAATTTTAAAATTCGATTTGTGCAATGCACGCCTTGGCCTGGAGTATCTGGTTCTGGAGCACCTGCGTTCAAAACTCATCTGCCTGTGAAAATCGTTACAGGTGGAGGAGCTGAGTAAAGATGCAAACTGCACTTATGGATTTCAGTCGAGTTTCCCTGCCAGGATCTCTTTTCCTGCTGCACAAAACCGACTTGCAGAAAAACACCCAAAAATACCCCGAGGTGCAAGAACAGAGTGGAGGCAGAGCACAAGTACACAAATTAAGTGTGGCCTAATGGCAATGTTTGGATCCAGGACCTAATTACAGCCTTTCAGGAGACCAGCACAAGGGCCAGGGGTGCGGGTGGGGTTTGATAAGGAGAGGATGCAACAGCATTATCAGACATTAAATGGGAACTCCAGGAGAGGATGCAAGAGCAGGAACAGGGCAGATTTTGCTTGAGAAGTGAAATGCAGCTGCATTGATCCATCCAGCAGCCACAGCTCAGAGGCTGCTTTGTGCACTTGAGCTTTACAAAAATCTCCAAATCCTCAGGAGCAGGCTTAAGGGACTTGATCCATGTGTCAAATCCCAAACTGAAGCAGCATCCTGATAGGTCTCAGTTATCCTAAACAGCACAGAAGGGGGTTACTGTCACCCCAGAGGGCAAAAGCAGATTTTGAAGGAACAGTTTCAGCTTTTTTCTCTTTTTTTTGCATTCCCTCCTCTGCTCTGTGCAATGACATCAGACACAGCAGCATCAGAAGCACCACGATGTTTGGGCACAGGAGTTTGGTGTGCCAAAGAACTGCAGGAAGTTAAAGTGCAAACGAAACCCTCCCCCTCGGTGCAGGTCTCCTGTCAGGTGTCCCACAGACAAGCAAACAGAGCAGCCTGGTTTACACTCGTCCTTCCCCTCCTTGAATTGCCATTTTAATTAACTTTTCAGCCTTTAACCACCCCGGTGCTTGCACTTGTGCACTGGCAGAAGTAGAATCACACCTCCCAGCAGCAAACAGAGTTCTGCAGATGCACCCAGCCCTTTCAGAGCTCTCAGCACATGGACACACGTTTTCCTGCTGGCCAGGGGTTTGTTTTTATACCTGGATTCTCAGGCAACTCAGAACCACGGTAGGAAATTTCATGCTGCACAAAGCTGCTTATCAGCATCAAAGAACTGAATTAAGATGGTTGGGAGAGGAAAAAAGAAAAAAATTTTTTTTTTTCAAGTAATGCTTAAGTTCCATGAAAGGAGCATAGGAAGTGGGTTTGCTTTTCAACTGCAGGAGAAACTGTTCCCCCTTTCCAGGCCCCTTTGAAGTGCACCCGGGTGTCAAAAGCTGTGTAGGAATAACTTGGCTGTTTGTACACAAAGAACTGCCAGGGAAAGTTTATGGCAGCAATCACCAGCTCCTGCAGGATCCTCGGCAGAGGAACATTAATAAACATTAAAGAGGAGCGTAAGCTCAGCATCTTTCTAATTAAGAGTGGGAGAGGCTGGCAGATGAGGTCAGTCCCCAGATGGGGTTGAAGGGCAGTGTGAGCATGAGAGAATGAATTCAACGTAAAGGTCATCTATATGGATTAAATGATCTGAACAGTCAATTCCGGAGCCATCTTCTGCAATTAATATTTAATTAAAAATAGAAACACTATAAAGTTTAGCTTTTAACCAGCAAAATTATTTCATGTCCCATAAAACCTTTAAACACGGGAGCATGCATCCTCTCTGTCCCCCAGGCAGGGCCGGCTGCGGCTGTGAGGCTCTGAGAAAGGGCACTCCAAGGGCAGGCAGCCTCGGCACCTTTGCAGCACCTGGAATCTCTGCCCAGGGACCAGACAGCGTTTACTGGAGGGTTCTTTCCTTCTCATTCAGCTGAGAATTAAATGCAATTCCTAATCAAGTACCCATCCAAACACACCGTGGATTGAAAGGACTGGATTCAGCCACGCTCAGCAGCAATTCAGAGGGGCAGGGGATGGAGAGAGGCCCCTGGGGGGGGCTCCGGTGAAATCTGCTGATCTGCAGCCCAGCCCCTCCCGTCCCAGGAGCTGCAGAACAGCCCGGAGCCAGCAGCCCCTCAGGAGCCAGCGGTGTCTTTTCACTTTGCGTATCTCCCTGGGCCTCTCCTGGAAGTGCCTGCCGCGTTTGTTTAGTGTGATTTGGGATGTTCTGTCTCCTCTGACTTTGCTGGCCCAGAACTAGGCCACCAAGAAGTCACCAGAGGAATATTTGCTCTTCAGCACTCGAGTCCTTTCTGACCTACTTCTGAGTGCTTAACCTACACCACCAAAGGAAGCTGGAAAAGGAGGTTCAGGCTCATCATGTGAATTTGGAGAGCACAAGAAAAAGTCACTGTTTCTATGAGGTCCTTTCACTGGGCTGAAGTTGGAGAAATTTAGGTCTGGTTCCCAGCTCTGTCACCCATTTCCTGCTTGATTTTCCAAAGGCTCACTCTCTCCAAAGCTTCAGTGCCCTGGAAGTGGAGATAATACTGGCTTGTTTTCCTATGAGCTGGAGATATTTTCTACAGTGCTATCAAAATAAGAAGTAATCCAGTTCAAAGACTTGTTTTCGCTTCCCTCAAAGTCAACCGTAAAATTCCCTCTGCTTCAGTGGCTCAGGATCCATGGGTTTTCCTCTACATGTTTGATAGAGCTTCCTCCCCTCATTCTCGGGGCCCTGCCGTTTATTTTTATTTATGACACGAGGTTTCTCGTTGTTTTCAAGGGCACAGAGGTGTAAGTGAAAACGCCCAGGGGTCTGATGGCCTTTGCCTCCCTCTCTGCTCTTGAGCCGCAGCCCTGGGAGCCGTGACCTTCCCCAGTCAGAGTTTCGGGCTCACCCACGGCTCTGCTCGGGGACACTTCCCAGGGGAGCCTTTGCCACGGCCCTGGTCATTCCCTGCCTTTGGAAAGCTGCTGTTAAACCTCCCAGAACCTGCAGCAGCAGCCTGGC
This sequence comes from Donacobius atricapilla, assembly GCA_013397315.1. Taxonomy (NCBI): domain Eukaryota; kingdom Metazoa; phylum Chordata; class Aves; order Passeriformes; family Mimidae; genus Donacobius; species Donacobius atricapilla. The sequence goes on from WBMY01017848.1 coordinate 76,865, forward strand.
TAATCCCCTGTGGGAGGAGGCAGAATCCTCAGCATTCCCGGGAGCATCCCCCCATCCTTCAGGAAGTGGGAGCAGGCAGGGAAAGGCAATCAGCTGTCCTGGGGTTCTGATAGGGCCGCACAATTAATCCCTTCGCTTCTTACCCAGCCCCTGCTGCATATAAATCAAATTAGCAGCCGCAGATATATATATTTCTATATAAACACACAGCTATATGAAATATCCCCCGACTTGAATGGCTCTTCTAACATGGAGGTAGAACTTAAGAGGTAAAACTGTTGAAAGTCTCAGAAAACAACACATTCTCCATCATTCCTCCTGTGAGCCAGGGATGATTCCCGTGCAATCACATCCATGTAAAAAAGCCCTTCTGGAGTATCTCATACTTCTGTTACTAATTCTGGCTTGCAAACAACTGCCTGGTGTTACTGCTGAAACATGTCAGAGCTGTTAAATGCTCGTATAAATAATAAATGGGAGGGCTTGTACTAGGACTGAGGTCTCTGCATCAAGACATGGGCAGTGTTATGTTTTATTAATAACAATTTGAAATCCACAGCGAAGTAGGAAACCCAGGCTCTGTGTGTCATGGAAATGCTCAGCCCGGGTTCTGTGTGATGGAAATGCTCAGCTCAGGTTCTGTGTGATGGAAATGCTCAGCCTGGGTTCTGTGTGTGATGGAAATGCTCAGCCTGGGTTCTGTGTGTGATGGAAATGCTCAGCCCGGGCTCTGTGTGTGATGGAAATGCTCAGCCCGGGCTGTGCGTGATGGAAATGCTCAGCCCGGGCTCTGTGTGTGATGGAAATGCTCAGCTCAGGTTCTGTGTGATGGAAATGCTCAGCCCGGGCTGTGTGTGATGGACAGAGCTCAGCCTGGGTTCTCTGTGTCACAGCGCAGATTCCCTGCCCAGGGCCAGGCTCAGGCTCAGGCTCAGGCTCAGCATTCCTGCCCTCCTGCCCCTCGGAGGTGCCTGCAGGGACACACAGCCCAGCTTGAGGAACAATCAGATTCTTTAAAACCAGAGTGTGATCACTCAAAACGCCAGGACTTGGGGACAGCTTCAAAGATTCCCTCCCGTAGAAGCAGTCTGCAGCAGAGCGGGTGAAAGAGGAGATTTGACAGCTTAGGAAGGTTCTGGGGACTGTCCTGCGCCCTGCCCTGCGCACCCTGCGCTTCTGCCCAGGAGAGCATCTCACACCCGACACCGCGGGCAAGAGCCCGAGCCCCGCCGCGGACAGGGCCCCTCCTTCTGTAAATCTGAGCTCCGTCCTGGGGTGTGAAATAGTGACTGCCAGAGCGCTCATGAATATAAATGCGCTTTGAAAATTGCCCAGCTGAAGGCCAGCCCTTACTTATCTACGGAGTTTGTTATGTGTGAAGAATCGCTGAAAGTCGAACTAGTCCATTTACTTGCCCAGAGGACCTTACAGGAATCTACATCTGAAACAGCAGTGAGCTGACACCTTATGAATATTAAAGAACTCCCCAAACAACTTCTTCTGCCCTGGTGTAAACTGCAGGAGTGAAACATCAAAGCAGCCTCCAGGGAATGGATTTTGTTGACATTTTACTTCGATAAAAACCCTGATCTTTGTTAAGACACACCTAATGTTGAAATACCAGCAAGTCCGAAGGCAGAGAGCATTACACGTGAAAGGAAAAAGTGTCCCAGAGATCTGAGCCCGATCCAACAGCCCCGCAGCGCTGCCTCCAGCGGAGCTGGCTCCGGTGAGCCTGAGCTCCACCCGAACCGCGGCACTGCCCGGGCTCCGGAGGGAGCCCCGGGGAGCGGGGCGAGGGCAGAGGCACGGCCGGGATGGGCTCGGCCTCAGGGGGCTCCAGCAGCTCCTGCAGCCCCTGCAGTTCCTGCAGCTCCCACAGCCCCTGCAGCTCCTGCAGCTCCTGCAGCTCCTGCAGCTCCCGCAGCCCCTGCAGCTCCCACAGCCCCTGCAGCTCCCGCAGCTCCCGCAGCCCCTGCAGTTCCTGCAGCCCCTGCAGCCCCTGCAGCTCCTGCAGCTCCCACAGCTCCTGCAGCCCCTGCAGCCCCTGCAGCCCCTGTTCCTGCAGCTCCTGCAGTTCCTGCAGCCCCTGCAGCTCCCACAGCCCCTGCAGCCCCTGCAGCTCCCGCAGCTCCCGCAGCCCCGGAACCCCCGCAGGGTGCAGGAGCTCTGAGCCTCGGAGCTGCCGGAGCTTTCCCAGCCCCGGGCTGCGGGATGAACCCGCCCTGCACGGTCCCTGTTTGCATCCCAGCCAAACACGGCTCGGGAGGAAGGCGGGAGTGTTGAATTAAGCTAAGGTGAGCCTTCTGGGGGAATTCAAGGGAACTTAATTGCAGAGTATTTGCTTTTACCTATTCCTCCCTTTTTATTTGGCAAATGCTTATGAGCAAACTGTGTTTAATGAGGAAGAAAGCACTGATGAAAAGGTTCACATTTTTTTTAACAACTCTAATCCGAATTCCTGCTGGTGCTGCACATTTTCCCAATAGAATGCTTACAGGTGATGAGGTTACCCTGCAATTTTTACAGATTACAGCCCAGACTAAATCAGATGCAGGAGATAGATGTACAGATATATAGATCTGCACACATGTACGGATAAAAACTTGCAGCTCAACACAGAACGTTCGGCTCAGCGAGCAGAGCCCGGATCCCTCTGCGGTTTGGGAGTGCAAATGTTGGGATTCACGTGCAATGTACACAGGTCTAGTGCAGAGCCAGGAGAGGGGCCTTGCTTCCAGGGGCATCGATCACTCCACGTCCTTGCTCTGACTCTGAATTTGTCAGGGAACACGGAGGTGTCATTGGCAGCAGGGCTGGGAATAGAATCGAGGCACTGTCCGTGACCCAGCTCTGCGAGGAGAGGAAGCTGCTCTGAGCAGAGAATTGCTGTCACCCTGAGAGGGACCGGCAGGAGCAGCCCCTCCTGCGTGAGTGACCCGGGCAGGGGCTGCCAGGCAATGCTGGGGCTGGGGCCTTTCATCTGTAGCTTTAAATCTAAACAGGAATTCACTGAAATCTTGGTGCAGGCCAAAAGTCACCCTCTCCTGACAGGAGCTGGTGGTGTGAGAAACACATCTCAGGGTTGTGTGCGAGCCATGAAGAGCCAGGTAACCACAGCAGCTGATATCAGCACTGATAAATATAGACACTTCTTATATAAGAAGGGACATTCAGGTCACTGGTCTTTTAGGAAGATGTTCTCATTGATTTCCAATAGGAAATTCTGATCTTAAATACTGTATAAAATGGCATTTTGATATTATTAATGCCATGTACTGAACAATATGAATGCTTAATCTAAGTGTAAATAATGATTACGGAAATAGTGACTGGACACTGTCAGTGCAAAGAGCAGAGTCCCGTAGACAAAGAGCAGGAGGAAACCCTGGGGATCAGGGGAGGAGGGGATTGCTCCTCACTTTTAGGTGAGACAGGAGGAGGGAAGAGCTGCCCAAGGTCCCGTGAGGAGCCACAAGCCCCATCCCTCAGAGCCTCTCACTTGACACCGGCAGGTGACACCTCCAGGGCTCCTGTGCCACTGAATCTCCAGGCAGGAGGAAAGGGGAAGGCAGGGGAAGCTGCCCTTGGGCCGAATCCCCCGCTAGAAATGACAAATGAAGGACAAACATGTGAAGTTTATCAACGAAATCAATCTCAAAATAAAAGGATTTGGGAGCACTGTCATGATCTCAGTGCTTACATCAAGCACAAGCTGTGCATATCTTCATATTACAGTTACTGGGAGGAAAACAAACTGGATTACCAGGGCTTAGTGCCTAAGCAGTCTGTTCCACCAGCAAGGCAAGGAACTTTGGCTCTTCTGGTATTCAGATGAGATTTAGACAGGACAGAGAAAAGACAAGGATCAGACTGTTTTCCAGTTCAGAGCACGACGATTATACTAAATAAATAAAATTAAAATCACAAAACCTTCCCAGCTCATACGGATAAATGCCAGCAAGGCTGGAGGTAGGCGAGCTCTGTGAAGTCATCCCGAGTTTTACCCTCATTTTCCTGACACAGCATCAAAGCTGCCACTCCCAGGACGGGCAGGGGAGTAAGAGGCAAACTTTACCTCTGTTTTCAGGGGACAGAGTTACCGCATGAGATAAAATGATAAAGCACAATGATGGGAATAAGGCTCATTTTACTGGGAAAACTCTGGTTCCATTAACACCTAAACCCACCCATCCCTTTTAACAGGAAATTGTTTCATTTTAAAAATCAAAACAGCAAGGAAACTTCCCTCCGAGCAGAGCAGAGCAGAGCAGCAGTGGCAGCCGGGATGCACTGCCCGGGTTCCTGCAGCAGCCAGAACCAAGCACAGGGGGTCATAAAAGAAAGGACCTCAAAATCCAACCTTTTAGGAACAAACAGCTCCAGCTGCTCAAATGTCTGATCCAAGCCCCCACAGGGAATGGCTTCTAAGGCCCCTTCTACCCCAAACCATTCTGGGATTCTCTGCTGAACTTCAGCAGCTCCGCAGTTTGAGGAAGGATCTTCTCTTCTCTTCTCTTCTCTTCTCTTCTCTTCTCTTCTCTTCTCTTCTCTTCTCTTCTCTTCTCTTCTCTTCTCTTCTCTTCTCTTCTCTTCTCTTCTCTTCTCTTCTCTTCTCTCCCCGGTCTTCCTCAAGATGAGGAAAAGGTGATTCCCCTAAGAACTGCTCAAATGTGAGATATTTTTAGAAGGCTTTTTTGATCTAGCACTGGATAAAAGAGGGTTTAGACTTGCAGGGGCTTAACTGCCCCCGGGACACAAAAGGCACAAATGTGCCGAAATCGGAGGAAATCCCTGTACTGAATCCAGCAGCTTAAAGCTCAGCCCTGATTTTCCTAAAGCAGGAAGAGTGAGAAATCGGGATTGTTTCCCATTTATTCCCATTAGTCTCTTCTCCCAGGTAAGAAGGCACAGGATAAGAGGAGGCAGCCTTGGGTTTTGCCAGGGGAGGTTCAGGCTGGACGTTCAGGGAAACTCCCTCATGGAAAGGTTGTCACGGCTGCCCAGGGCAGGGTGGTCACCAGCCCTGGAAGTGTTTAGGAGCGGTGTGGAGGTGGCCCTGGAGGTCAGGGCTCAGTGCTGAGCACGGGTGGCTGAGCTGCGGGCCGGGCTGGCGGATCCTCCAGCTCTTCCCAACCTCAGCAATGCCATCACTCTGCTCAGGACCGGCCACAAATCCCCGAACACCCCACAGACCCCCGGCAGCTCCCCCTGCCAGCCTGGGGGGGCCCGTCTGTGCCGGCGGCAGCCGGGGGGTCTCAGAGCTGTCCCAAAGCTGCGGGAGCCCCCGTGCCACGGGACAGAGATCCCTGCCGGGCCCAGCTCCTGCAGCACACGCTGCAGGTGCCTGCACCCCGCCATCCCTCCTTTCTCCCGGCAAAGAGCAGGAGAGAAAAGCCTGCTGCAGACCTGGGCTCCGGGCCCTTTGTTCTGGGGGGTCTGGATTTGCTCTCACTCGGGTTTTGTTGGCTTGTTTGTCCCCAAATCACCTCGGGAAACGGGGCTGCTGCGCATCACCGCCGGAGATAAATGCCAGGGAAGGTGTCTGCGGTGCTGGGCACCGGCAGGAGGATGGGGAATCGGGAATTGCCAGGGAACGAGTCCCCAGGCAAGTGTTTTAGGGAGGCAGCGGGGCAGACTCAGCACCCCGAGTGCCTGCAGGGGAAAGCTCGGCTTCCCAAGGTGCATCGACAGCGCCAGGAAGGAAAGGACATCTCAGGAATGCTCAGCTTCCTCCTGGGACACCTGAGGGAAAATGAAGGCTGAGGAGGGGAAGGGGAGACTCTTCACAGCAGGCGTGGGAATGAAGTAACGCACGATGGTTTAAATCTCAGATTGTGCAAGTAATGATGAAAAATCTTCTAGGACAGGAAGGGAATTAGAAAATAAAACCTGCTGACGGGGAAGCTGTGAATTTCCCAACTGCACAAGCCGTGATGGGAAGGGCCAGGCAGGGGATTTAGGAGAAGACAAAAGATTTACTAGTGGAAGCTGCAAAATGGTAATTTCGCTGTGTAGTCATGGTACCAGAAAACGAACCAGACAACTGAGAGATTTGTTTTCTTATGAAATACTCATGAATGCGCATAAAAATCTGGCTGCTCGAATGCAAAGAATGCAAAGGAAAGGGCCTGAGGTGCCTAGAGAGAGAAGCAGCATCATTCAGCTCGGTCCCGAGGTGCAACCTCAAGTGATTTATTCTTATCATCTGCTCCTATTCTCGCAATACTCACACACACTCAGAGAAACAAAGCAGGGTTTGATTTTGGCGATTGTCCCTTCCTGTACTAATTACTTTTATTAGCAAGTCAATTTGCAGCACGAGCTGTCTGCTTTCCCATCTGGGAGAGACGCCGGTGGAGCCCAAAGTTCCACACCAGCTTTGGGAGAGTCGCCCGGGGAAAGGAACCTCGGGCACGCTGCGCGAACCCACAGTGAGCAGGGGCAGGCAGGGACAGCCCTGGCACACGGGGGGCACACAGGGACACCCCTCTGACAGAGGGACATCCTCTGTTCACACAGGGACAGCCCTGGCACACGGGGGGCACACAGGGACATCCTCAGTGACACAGGGAGCAGGCAGGGACAGCCCTGGCACACGGGGGGCACACAGGGACACCCCTCTGACAGAGGGACATCCTCTGTCACACAGGGACAGCCCTGGCACACGGGGGGTACACAGGGCACCTCCTGGCACACAGGGATACCCTCTGTGACACAGGGAGCA
>WBMY01017848.1:89668-101748 GCA_013397315.1 Donacobius atricapilla
TCACCATCACCATCCTCATCATCTCCATCCCCCCCATCACCATCACCATCCTCATCATCTCCATCCTCACCAGCACCAGGAGCCAGGGACAGGCTGTGAGCGAGAGCTGAACCGTGAGCTGGACTGGGAGCACTGGGGGAACTGGGACAGGCTCCCCGTCTGCTTTGAGCCATTCCTGTCAGCTCCAGCAGAGAAAGGCTGCAGCAGCTGCGCCCCTGGCAAGGGATGGAGAGCAGAGAGGCCTGAGAGGCTCAGCTCCGTGAGGTGCCCGGCTGCCGAGAGCCCGGGGCAGGGCTGCCAGGGGCAGCCTGGAGGGGCTGGGGATTGCCACGGGGGCTCCTCTCGGCGCTGCTGGGGCTGGAGCCCAGCTAGAGCTGCTCTGTCCCGGGAGCAGAACCGTCCCCACCCCGGCCTGCCCGCGGGGCTCCGGGGGTCAGTGCCCGCGCTCACCCCATGGCCAGCAGCACGGCTCCGAGGGCACGGGGGTCCTCGCCCCCCATCGTCATCCTCCTGCAAAGGTCTCTAATGATATTTCCTCCCCTGCTCCGTTTAATGAATGGTAATGGGGAGCTCTTGATTAGAAGCCTTTCATCATTTTAGGACTGGGGGCTTGAGCTTCCTGACCTACTTTTCTTGCCAGTGAAATTCCATTTTTAGCTCCAACTCAAGGTCTGAATGTTACCCAAATTCAGACCATCTGTTGTAACTGCCTACAGGCTGAGAAGTTGATCCAAGCCAGGAGGGATAAGTGGAACCAGCGTGTTAAGATATTAAGCATTCTCCACCCTTTGCATATGAAATAACCTACTTGGTTTATTCCTGAGCACACACAAACATTCCTGTTTCCTTGGGCAGGGCCTGCTGTCGTTGTAAAGAATACTCCTGCCACCAGTTGCTCTCAGGTCACCTTTTCTGTACAGCTGGAGGAATGAGCAGCCTACAGCTGCCTCCAAGCTCGCCTTATCCCTTGATCTGGCTTTGCTGAGGGTCCTTTGCTGAGGGTTGGTACAGGCCATCAGTGAATAACTCTCCTCTCTGCCTAATTCTCACCATTACAGAGGCAACAAACGTGCTTCTCCTCGGAGGAGGAGAATTTTGAATACATCTCTGTCCTTTTGTCACACAAAACTCAGTAAGAAATACGAATTTATGAACCAGAACAATATCAAAAAGGCAACTTTACCTGGAAAATCCCTACTAAGCAACTGCTGACCACAGCTTTCCTAAAAATCAAAGTGAATCCAAGTGCTGAAGATAAGCTGCTGCTGCCAGAGCTGATAGGCATCTCCATCCCTCATCCCTCACCGCTTGGCCGAGGGGTGGAATTGCAGCAGAATTTCGGGACCATCCATGAAAACATTACCAAATGAATGATGCCAGGGAAAAAGAAAACAGTAGTGTGAAACCATGCCAGATCTCGCAGTTGAATACCCAGCTGGGGAACTGCCCAGCTCCAAACAAGGCAGAAAATAAGTATATTTAATGTAAAAGAATCCTAGCATGAAATAGGCTCTGTACTTCCCGGCCACGGCTGATTTGCTGCTCAAGGCTGGCATTTGACAGCCTGTTTGCAGATTCTCTTGCTTCAAAGCCACCGTGGCTCTGTTTACAGCTCAGCCTGGCAGGAGGCACCAGGAGCCCCCGAGGCCCCAGCCAGGAGCAGTCTGTGCTCCTGGGATTCCCTAAAACACAGCTGGACACCCCTGGGGACGTTCGTGGAGAGGATGGGGCTCTGAGCGACCTGAGGCTGTTGGAAATGTCCCATTCCTCATCCACGCTGCTGGAATAAATGGCTTTTTCAAGGTCCCTCCCAAGCCAAAGCATTGCCTGAGTGGGCGGCAGAGCAGCAGGGGTGAGCTCTGGGGGCTCATTCCAGCAGCGTGGATGAGGAATGAGGAATTAAACCCTCCAGCCGGGATCCAAGCACCCCAGCCCCTTGCCACAGCTGTTAATTCCCCGCTCCTTCGTCGTGTGCGGAGCCCAGAGAGGAACGAGCAGGGTTTGCGTTGTTTCCCTGGGATCACTGGAAGTGACACGATCATTATCTCACGGGGGGTTCCGAGCAGCATTAGCAGGATTACCTCGGGCTTGCACCGACGAAATGGAGGGGCAGGGGCTGCCACGTGCAATGTTCCCAGTCTGGCAATGCCCCCGAAGCCTTCTGGCTCAATTTTAGCCACGTTCCTCTCCTTTGTGCGAGCCACAACGTTGCCGAGTGAATTGCTTGGGGCACAAAAGGGGATCTCCTGCACCTGGAGGGCTACATGCTAATTCCATGCTTTATTCCAGCTCTTTCACACCAAAGGCTTTCAGAATCAGGCTCCATTGTACAGTACATAATGATATTATTCTGTCCCTATTGTCCTAAAGGCAGATGCTTACAGGCTGGAGCAGAACCCCCTTTTGCCTCTGCTGTGCTGTGCACAAGGTGAGAGAGATAAAGCGGCTCCCCAGGAGCTGTCAGTGATGTGGGGCAGAAATACTGAATCGGGGAGGGCGTTGTCGCCCTGATTTTTTCAGCCTTCTCTTCTGTTTCACAGTTTCATGTTTTAGGTTCTTTCTCACGCTCTGCTCTGTAAACACAGCCAATGTTATTGTAGTTTCAAGGTAGTTTACATTCTTTGTTTTAGAGCTAAGGACAGCTGAGGGACAGTTGTCCTGACCAGCGGGATGGGGAGAGGTGTCAGCCTTCTCCCTCAATCCCTAGCCTTTAGTAGATATAATATATATTAGAGTCAAACTTTCAAATAAAATAGTTTTAGTTCATGCCTTCTGATCAAAGTGTAAGGATGTGTTTATGTGTGTGTGACAAATCGCATCAGGGCATGGTTTCTGTTCCCAGCTCCAGGAGTTCAGCTGGCCCTGGGTGTGAAAACCACACGGACTTGCGCCAATGTCCCCCGACCCCTTCAGCACCGGGACAGAGGAAGCCGAGAGAATGAGCCACCGTCCCCTGGCTCCTGGGCTGGCCCTGGGACCTCCCCCAGAGCCCCTGGAGCTGCCCCGAGGGGCCTGGGGGGGCTGATGCTCTGCCCAAGGACAGCTCTGCTGTCCCCCCACACTGCCCCCGGGGGACCCCAGAGCTGCTGGAGTGACCCCAGAGGAGGCCACTGCTGGGGACAATCGGGCCACGGGGCAGCTCCTGCCCTGAAGGACCCTGCACCCCTCAGCCGGGCACAGAGAGAGGGATTCATTGCCACTTGCGCGGTGGGGAGCCGAGGTGCAGAAAGTTGCAATGATTTACTGCAGGTCACATTAAATCCTCTGGGACCCACAGCCTCCTGTTGTGTTGGTGCAGCTCAGACACCCCCTTAGACTCCTCTGAATGTTAATCATTACCCAGCTCCTCTATCTTCTTGCTGCTCTAATGAGATTATTGATGAATTGCTTAAAATGCACTTTCTGGAGAAGTTTTTGAGATGACAAGTTGCCTTTTACTAAACAAATTAATGGGAAAGTTGAGCTCTCTCATTCCAGTCTGGGGAAAAGAAGTTTTGGGTTTGAAATGCCTAATTAGTACGAACTGAAAGCCAGTGGCTGAGTTTATTTGGCACTGCACCTGCTATAAATATGCCCCGGTGCCATTAGTACCCTGTGGTAGCATCAGGACAGAAATAGTCTCTCCAGCAATGAATATTGCAGGAGCTGGGGATGTCAATAGAGCAGCAGGACAATTGCAGATCCGAGGCTCATTCCAAGCCCTGTCAAAGTCAAAGGGCGGCCTCTCAACCAGTGCAAGGCAGGGACACGGAGCTCTGGCCGGGTTTGCCTCTGAAAAACAGAGCTGGGATCTTCCCAGACCTCAGGGCGGACATTTCCACGTCACAGGTCAGCCCAGGGAGGCCAGGGATGTTCCCACGTGCCTGATGTCCGAGGAAGCAGATCCCCAGAGTGAGGAATCCAGGAGAATCCTCCAGGGAGAGCTGCGGTGGCGCAGTCAGTCACTGCTGCCAGGTCCTGTCCCTCAGCACACCCAGGTCCTGTTCCTGAGCACGGCCAGGTCCTGTCCCTGAGCATGGCCAGGTCCTGTCCCTCACACTGCCAGGTCCTGTCCCTCAGCACGGCCAGGTCTTGTCCCTCAGCACTGCCAGGTCCTGTCCCTGAGCACACCCAGGTCCTGTCCCTCAGCACACCCAGGTCCTGTCCCTGAGCCTCCAGCTCCAGCCACTGCCGAGTTCCTCATTGCAGCATCTCTCACAGGAGCTTTGCAAATGAGGTTCTCCATCTCCCCACAAAATCCTTCCAGCTCCAAGGGTTTGATCTTTCCTGGTGGTGTTTTAAAGCACCTTCTCTCAAGTCCCAAGTAATGAGGTAACTCTCAGTCTGCATGTAAGAACAAAACTCCCTGAGACAGACTGTGAGCCAGACACTTATTATTATACTCTCTACAAATGCACAGAAGGGCTTTTTCCTCCATGCTCCAGGTCACTGAGATCATGTTTGAGGCATATGATTAATTTTCAGCCTTATTGTGTTAAGGGCCAGCAGGAGATTTTTTTTTTTTTAGACCAGTGTTAAATGAGGTAGAAGAATTTGTCACTTAGCAAGAGCTTTGAAATGATCTTTGCATGAAGCAGCAGCTAAAAAGTTAAAAGACATGAAGAGCAGCCTATTGATTTGAGGTATTCTGAGGGGGTTTGATGTGGGTGAAGGCAGGAGGATTCTGCCTGGGATAAATAAGCCTTGGCTGATGGTGCCTGAAGCATTTAACATGCAAGGAGCCCTGCTTTTATTCAGCCCCTCATTCCAACAAGTTCTTGCATGGGGACAGGACGTTCAGCTGATAAAAAAGGTGTTTTGAAATGTTTGTTTTTCCTCTTGGATGTAAATTTTACTTAGATCAGCTCTATTCCCCTCAAAGCTCTTTGTTCGTCATAGATTGACACCAAATGTAAAAATAAAGCCAAAATTGTAAAAAATCATTTCTCTTTTCAACATTTGCTGCACCAAGCAGCAGAGTATCTCAAAGATAACCACAGAAATCCCTAGTACCATCTGATAGCAACCAGGGGCTTCTCTAGATCTGTATTTTCAGTTTTCAGATTTTCAGGAGCAGAGGGGCTCCAGCCCTCAGAGCATCTCCATGGCCTCCTCTGCACTTGCTCCAGCAGCTCCACGTGCCCTTTCTGCAACACAAATTACAGCAGAAGGTTCTTGGGTCCAACCCAACGCAGAGCTTTGTATGAATATTTCTCAGCTGGTCTCATATCCGAGAACTCACCTTTCACTGAGTGCAGACTTTGAACAACCCCCAAATTTCTGACTGTGCCGATGGCGGGGGAGCTGCTGGGCGGGCTTGAGATGAAAGTGTAAATCAGCCCTCGTTTGCACCAGGGAATGAGAGCATGGACCCAACGCCAGCAGAGGCAGAGTTTTGACTTTGCTGGAGCTCACCTGCATGGGGAGGTGGGAGCAGGAGGAGTGAGGATGTGAATTCAAACAGGGCAGGGGGGCCGCGCCGGGGGCAGCCCCAGGGCCGGAGCTGTGCCTGCCCTGAACAGGGGCTCCCTCTGTCTCTGTGCCCCGCAGCTACGGTGACATGGTGCCCAAGACCATCGCCGGCAAGATCTTCGGCTCCATCTGCTCCCTCAGCGGCGTGCTGGTCATCGCCCTGCCCGTGCCCGTCATCGTCTCCAACTTCAGCCGCATCTACCACCAGAACCAGCGGGCGGACAAGCGCCGGGCGCAGAAGGTACGGACCCTGCCCCGTCTGTCGGGGCGCTCCAGGGCGGCGGGGATGCTCTGAGCCCTGCTGGGCAGCCTGGCCCCCTCGCAGCCCCTGCGCGCTGCGAGAATCCCCGCTCGTCCTGCCCCAGACACCCCCGGAGCCTGCCCGGGCTCTGGGAAAGGGAGACAGGGCAGAGAAACCCCCCCGGCACCAAATACAGCACCCACAGCACCAGGGCAGCGCCCAGACTCACGTCCTGCCCCAGACACGGACAGAAACCCCAGAACACGGGGAGGGACGGAGCTGCCAAAACAAAACGCATGCCCCAAAGCAGAACAAAACCTGCCACAGCGGTTCCTGCTTGGCTTTTCTCCAGGACTTGTGGTCTGAAAAAAAACACTGTTGTCAAATTTCAGCTGCAGAACCACCCCCCCGCTCCGTGTTTAATGTTCTGAAGGCATCCAGCTCTGGGCCACATTTCACACCAGGGTAATGTGGAATCCTCACACACAACTGGGTGGGTCCTTGTACAAAATTTTCCTGTTACATGTCATAAAATTACACCCAGGTAGTAACTTATCTAACCACATTTCTAGCGCAAGGAAAACAAACCCATACAATCCCACGAAATTCCAACACTGCTTGACCCGAAGTCCAGCCAGGTAATTTATACATCCTGCCCTGGAACTAGGAGTGTGCTCCCATAAAACGTGCCCCCCTCAGGTCCTCATTCCTGCACACACTCTGCCGATGTATTTTCGGCACCAGGAGCAGCAGGGCTGTTATTACTCACCTTTCCTACACACTTGTCTGGAACAAATATACAGCTGTGTGCACAAAACCCCTCAAATCATCCCCAGGAGCTGTTTATCCTCCTGGCTGCTTCGCTCCTTGTTGTCTCTCTGTAGTTTCAAATACACCCATCCAGCAACACGCACTTATCAGCACACACAGCCCTCAAAGCTGTGACTGGAACACCGGGAATACACAAAAGCCCTGGAAATGTGAAGGGATTACTGAATATTCCAAATTCTGAACAGGTTTTTTTGCCAGTGGAAGCTCACTGAGTCACTAAGAGAGTATAAAATTTACTATATCTCTATTTCAATCTGCTAAATTACACCAAAGCCAGAATCAGGTTTTTACAACGACTGCAAACCAAAGGCCTGAGGTTCTTTTTCTCCCTATGGAATGTGCTCCGCCAGAAATCCAGGACTCAGGGGACCCGACGGAGAAGAGTAGTAGAAAAATGTGTTATTTCTGCTTCAGGCAAGCATCTGGGCTGTGCCTGCCTCTTGCATCTCAGGGAGCTGACAGCAGAGAGCTCAGATACAAGACCTACAGAACCACAGAATTTGGCAGTCAAAACACGAAAGGGGAATAGCAGAGAGGGGGAATCGTGCAGGAATCAGCTGCAGGCCCAGCGAGTCACTGCTGGGCTTTACAAACCCCAGCCGGAGGTTTGCCACGGCACGTGTGAGCCAGGGGAGCTGCTCTGGAGGGAGAGCTGCTTTTTGGCTCCGTCACACAACACAGCAGAGATGGAAGAAGGGTGAAGGCACTGCCTGCTCTGTGCCGTGCCCTGCTCTGGCAGCCGCCAGCGGGGTCCAGAGCGGACCTGTGGGTCTGTCACTGAGTTTCAGTCATTGCGGGGTGGCCTGAAGTGAGGCTGTGCCCAGACGTGAGGATTTGGGATCTCACCTGGGACAGGAACAGGTGAGCTGTCAAAGGAAGGACAGGGATGCTCAGGGAGAGCTTTATGGAGACAATGTCCAAGAGCCCCTTTCAAGAACTGAGGGCTTTGAGAGAACGCTCTGGTTCTGCTGAAACAGCGCCCGAACAACCAGAGGCAGCCCCTGCTCCGCAGCGCAGCCCAGGCACAAGGCAGCGGCCAGGCGAGGCTCGGAGAACGGCGGGTCACAGCCAGAGAGGCGCCAGGACCGGCTGCAGCTCTGTGCTCCTGCTCGGGCAGCCCCTCTCTCCAGGCAGCAAACCGAGGTTTTCCCTCTGCTCCCGCTTCTCCCTTGATTCACCGGCCTGTGATCCACTCGGGAGCAGGGAAGGGCCCCACCAGCCTGCATGCCAGCATGATTGATTGCAGCTTTTATAGAGGTTTGCTGTATTGACACGCACAGGGTGTCATTTCCCCCCATTTGAATTTCTAATTCCCTTGATATTGGTGGAATTTCTCAGTTAAGGAACTTTTCTCAAGTCAGAAGTGTGAGTAATTTTCACATGATCAGCACTGCATGAATACTAAGAAGAGGGAGAGAGAAGCAGTTAATGACAGTCCCTCTGGCGATGGTCAGCATGTACAGAGGGACATTAAGGACCTGCTTTGGTACCTCACTTGTTCCAGCATCAGCCCACACTCACCCGAATCCCATCCTCAGACACAGACAAAACTCTGCCCCCATCACCAAAGTTACAAAGACATTTGCATGGCTTTTTCAAGCAGGCTGGAAAAATCTCTTTGCTCTTTCAGCCCTTGAATATGAAGAACCCACCAGCAGCAACTCCTTATAAGAGAATTTAGGAGACAGCTCTGAATCAACACAATGATTGTGCTTCCTTTAGCACGCCAGGAACTTGGTGAATTATTGTTCTCTTTGAATTGAAGTTTCTTGGGCGTGTATAAGGACAAATGCTTTGAAAGCTCAGTTTAGTTCGAGGATCATGACTTTTATGACGTACAGGTAGATTTCAAGGTGAGGACACAGACCTTATTGATTTTCTTCTATGAACTCAGACCGAGGTTTTGCAGTGACAAGTATCAAAGGCAGGAGTGCAGTACAAGCCTCGGCCGGGCTGGGTTTCCCCCAGGTGAGAGAGCCGGGCCCTGCAGCCCCGGGGTTTTGGGGAGCTGCTCCCCGAGCACAGCAGAGCCCAGCCCGGCCCCGTGGCCCTCGGGCTCTGCCCTGCTCGGTCCTAACTTTGCCTCTCAACTGGTGAGGGGGCTCTGGTCTAGCAGGAAGAGGAATTTAAGTAACGTGAATAAAATACTAGGAGGTGGCTGTTACTCATCAGCATCTATTCTTCAGCTAACTCGGGAGAAATGTTCCTTAAAAAAGAAAAAAAGCCCCCACCAAACACAAAACCCAAGTAGCAGTGATCTAATCACTTTAAAGATAAATTATTCCTTGCCAAACCTGCACTGTGAGACAATTAATTACAAGGAGATCTGGCAAATTCATTGCGCTGTGGCATCAAATCCTGTCCTCGGGCATGCGGCAAGGAGCAGGTCAGTGTGAATGGGAGAAGAATTGATCATTTGTGACAAGGTTCGTTTGGCGAAATTGTTGTGTTTTTCTCCTTCCCCAACGACTTTTTTTCCCCCTTCTTTGACTGATGTGCTAAGAATAGACCCTCCTGACTTTGAAATGATGCTGTTCTTTAGTGAATGTCACAGCCTTGGATTTAAAAGAGAATGTGCCACTTAAAAGGCTCGACAATAGAGCGACTTTGTAATTCAGATGATGCTGGAGGAGCCCCTCTCTGCTCAGTTTGCAGCGGAGATGCACCACGGAGGAGAAGGAGGCAGGAGCTGGTGCTGGGTGGGGGACAACACCTCCCACGTCCCCACCCCCGCCAGAAAAGGCAGAGGCAGCTGCTGACAGCTCCCGGGATGCTGCTCCTTTCGCAGCAGCGGGGAAGGAGAGCGGCTCATCGCTGGGGAGCTGGGCAAGGCTGAGCGCGGCCCCGAGGCTCAGCGGGGCTGTCCCGGCGCAGGCAGCAGCCACAGGCAGGGCTGGAGGGGACACGGGGGGACAGGAGAGCCCCGAGGGCTGGAATTCAGCAGGGCTGCTCTGGGGAAAGCAAAGGTTCAAAGGGAGGCCTCTCACAAAATGGGGCACACGCAGTGCCAGGGAAAGTGTAAATGCTCAGATGCTGTGGGGAAAAGAGAAAAACCCAGCCCTGCTTGAAGTGGGTTTATCATTTAATAGTTAGATTTGCTAAATGAGCCGAGATGCTGGAAGAGCTGATAATCCCAGGGGGATTGGCGTGGCCTCGGTGCTGCATTTCACAGGGGCTGCACTGGAGCTGCCAGCAAATCCAGGCCCTGGGTAATCACAGTGCTTGGTGTCAAGTCTGCAGTAAATGTGCTCTTGACGAGTACAGCCTCTCAGGGTGTTCAATTCATTTCATCTATTATCTGGTGCCCTTTGGCTCCCTGAGAACAAACAGTGTGCTGCAAAACCTCCAGACAGACTTATTCCATCCTGCAGCCTTCCAGGAGAGAGCCAAACACAGGTTTAGGCAAGGCAAGGACTACCCAGGACAGAATCATTTTGTGGAGCTACTCCCACATAAAGCTCTAATATCGAGCTGAAAACTGTGTCCCAGGCTGTGAGAGCGGAGGGGATAAATCGGGCGAGGCAGGGAAGTGGACACGTTATCTGGGGGATGAATGAAAGCATCAATCCCAGAGCAGGCCCAGCAAAAGCATCAATCCCAGAGCAGGCCCAGCAAAAGCATCAATCCCAGAGCAGGCCCAGCAAAAGCATCAATCCCAGAGCAGGCCCAGCAAAAGCATCAATCCCAGAGCAGGCCCAGCAAAAGCATCAATCCCAGAGCAGGCCCAGCAAAAGCATCAATCCCAGAGCAGGCCCAGCAAAAGCATCAATCCCAGAGCAGGCCCAGCAAAAGCATCAATCCCAGAGCAGGCCCAGCAAAAGCATCAATCCCAGAGCAGGCCCAGCAAAAGCATCAATCCCAGAGCAGGCCCAGCAAAAGCATCAATCCCAGAGCAGGCCCAGCAAAAGCATCAATCCCAGAGCAGGCCCAGCAAAAGCATCAATCCCAGAGCAGGCCCAGCAAAAGCATCAATCCCAGAGCAGGCCCAGCAAAAGCATCAATCCCAGAGCAGGCCCAGCAAAAGCATCAATCCCAGAGCAGGCCCAGCAAAAGCATCAATCCCAGAGCAGGCCCAGCAAAAGCATCAATCCCAGAGCAGGCCCAGCAAAAGCATCAATCCCAGAGCAGGCCCAGCAAAAGCATCAATCCCAGAGCAGGCCCAGCAGCAGGGAGGGAGCTGGGCAGGGAGAGGCCGGAGCTTTCCCTGGGGGGATGCGGGGAAGGGGATGCGGGGAGGGGGATGCGGGGAGGTTATTCCATCTCCTCGGGAGATGGCGGCAGCTGAGGAAGAGGTAACTATGGAGATGCTTCCAAGGGGCTCCAGCCAAAAGGAAGGAAGAGCAGGGACACAAATGTCTGACTGTTCCTCAAGGGGACGTGGGAACAGCCTGTTCCAGGCCCTGGGGAAGCTGCAGCAGCAGAGAGCGGGGAGAGGGGAGTGGTGCTGCGAGAGGCTGAATCCCGGGTTTGTGTCATCCCCGTCCCCATGAGGAAGACGGCCCACACACCTGTCAATAACGAGGCCATTTTAATAATTGATTTGCTACAGAGCAGGGGAGTCAGCTTTGAAATGTTCTGTTTCTCAGCTGACACCCGAAATTTTGGAGGTGGGTTACTGAACTTCAGAGCGTGGAAAAGAACGGCCAGGAAAAGTGACTGGAGCTGTCTGAGGAGAGCTCAGCAACAGAGCATGACTCAGTTGCAGCAGGGGATGGGGTTGGGAACTTAGGGGGAGAGAGAAACAATAAGGTTAAAACTGGAGCTGGCTGACATTTAAAGAACATGTTTTTTTCAACCAGATTGAATCTGTGTGGAATATGTTTTTGTTGTTGTTGATATTTAACAGTCTTTGACAGGGGGAAAAAAAAGCTTTTTTATTATTATTTTTTTTAAGATATTTCATTTTTGCTGGGCTAGGTACCTCTTTCTCTGTTTGTCACATCCCTTAATAGAGTTTAGGGGAAAAAAAACCCCAAACCAACAAATAAGCCAACCAGGAATCCTGCCTCTCTTCTTTCATATCATCGAGGAAGGCAAAATAACATTTTCCATCAGTTCAGCTATTCCAAATTCCCTGAGTCCCAAATTGTATAAGACAAGGAGCTGTCTCCTCTGGAAGGAAGGGCTGAAATCAGTGAGCTCCAGTTTATGGGTTCAGCCTCCACAGCAAGCCCATACATCCCAATATTAAAGCCTGCTGTCAACAGCGGCCCAATGCCCGCCTGGAATTCCTTCCACACAGATCCAGAAGCTGCTGCACATTTATTTTCAGTTTCACATCATGCTCAGTCACAGCCAGAAAACAGCCTAGAATGAGCAGGAACCCGAGTGATCCGTGCCCAGGGCTCTCCTGGGCCACCTCAACCCTGGGCTGTCCCTGTCCCGGTCTGCCCCTGTCCCGGCGCTGTCCCTGTCCCAGCCCAGGCTGTCCCTGTCCCGGGCTGTCCCTGTCCCGGCTCTGTCCCTGTCCCTGTCTCAGCCCCGGCTGTCCCTGTCCCGGGCTGTCCCTGTCCTGGCTCTGTCCTTGTCCGGGCTCTGTCCCTGTCCCAGCCCCAGC
>WBMY01017848.1:103014-120890 GCA_013397315.1 Donacobius atricapilla
GGCACGGCTCGGCTGCGCTCCGGGCAGTCCTGGCTCCCAGCAAGGAACCATTTTCTCAGCTGGTGCTGAAGTCGCAGGGAGAGGGGATGGGGCTGGGCTCAGCCCCTCGCTGCTGCCAGCAGGGACCCGTCCCACAGAGTGACACTCCCGGAGTCACTCCCTTCCCTTCTGCAGCTGCCGCGGGCTCACACCATTAATTAGTGCTCATCCATCAGGGCAAGGACCTCGGCATGTGACAGCAGATCAAATTCTGTTAATTCCTCCAGCCCCTGAATACTTTACAGCCATTAATTAGGGGTGTGAGCTGTGTGAAAGATATTACAAAAGTGACTTCTGGAAACACAGATCAGAAAAGACAGACAGATAAATCACAGGCAGACAGCTGCTCAGCACACTTGGCTGCCAGTGAAACACGGCTTTGGACTAATGGAGAACAGCAGCATCTCTGCTAATGATGCAGGAAAACATGAGGGTCTTTTATTGTCTCTTTTTTAAAGTAATAAGCTTCTAGACAAATTCTGAAACCCTGATTTACACCCCATAACAATTCCAGTTATTCCAGATTGTTCCCACTACAGTTGGGCACCTCTGTAACCACATCCTTGGAGCAATTCTGACCCAAGCTCTGAAAATCAGTGCCAGCATTAATACTATGAAAGAAGTGTATGTAGGAATTTCTTTTGTTATTTCGAGAAGGGAGAGAGAAGGGAAGAGAGGTGGTTCTGTCACTCAGCTGGGCTGGTAGCATGGGAACCTCAGCAGAGGGGAAGCTCTGAGCCTCAGCCGAGCTGCAGCACCAGTGTAAAACATAGTTCAGTCAAGGGAAAACCCCATAAAGTCAGTCCTTACACAGACCAGGGTCTGGCTGTAACCCTCACTGGGCGGACAAACACACACACAACACACGGGCTAGAAATCAGAAGGAAATTTCTGAACAGAAGAAAGAATTTCTGAAACAAATATCCCGTAGGAATAAGAGCCTCACTAAATCTGAGCCAGAGCTCGTTAAGCTGAAGATGAGATTGTACAAAAAGGAGTTTACAGCAGGAGGGGAGCAGGCCCAGTGCTCCAGGGGCTGCCTGCCCATCCTGCCAGTTCTGCATGTTGTGACCCTTTGAAAATTCCCCGTTTAACCAGCCAGGATATCTGTGACTGGTAGAGTCAGACCCATTAAACTCCATATTCTGTGCATTGTCCTAAAAATAGCCTGAACATGATGTTCCTCAGTGTTGGAAAAGATTAAATGATAAGGTTCATTGGAAATGATGTTCTGTTGCTTTAATGGTGCCAAGGGTAAGGTAGCACTAAAAGGAGAGGCACAGAGGAGGAGAGGGGAATCTTTCATCTCTGGGAAGTAATGAAGAGGCCCAAAATAAGATCAAGGTCTGACTGTAAGTAGTTCTATCAAATTATATAGGAATATAATGAGTTCTACACTACCTAATTTCCATATGCAGCTCCATAACATCTCCTCCAAAGCAAAAGTGACAGAATATTTGAACTTGGCTCAAAAGCTGTTTAATGTAAAGGCTTGAGAGGAAGTAAAATCCAAATGTGCATACTTTGTTTCTTAGGGAAAAATAAAGAGGTTAAAAGGAGAAGGAAAAGTCCCTCTTAATCCTGTACAGTCCTGTAGCAGCGCTGTGCTCTGTTTAACTCTACAATCTGCTTGTCACCTTTTCCATCTTGCAGAATCAACACGTCCTTTCCATCTAGAGCTTAAAGTCCAAACGCCAAACAAGCAACAGATGCAGACAAAAGCAAGAAAATCAAGCACTTGCTGAATGGCTGTGATATTTCACCTTGAGAATAGAAACCAGATCCAAAGTCCCCACTATGACTTTGGAGAGCAGCTCCATTTCAGCCTTAAGGGTGCAGTGGTGCTCACCTACCGCAGCAATCACCAATAATATTCAAACTATTAATTATTGAGGAGTTAGCATGTGAGACATGGTTAATTACCTTGTGTAGCTGCACTTTCTGTCAGGAATTCCCGCAGTGTGGTTTTGGCAGGAAAGGGAGATGGGACAGGAGGGGACAGGACAGCACCTCTGACCTGAGGGGAGGCTGTGGCCTCAGGACAGCCCAGAGGGAGCTCCTGGGTGTATGAACACCCTCAGGTGTGCAGGCTTGGAATGGCTCCAAATCCACCTGGACAGAGGGTGGGGGCGGCGCTGGGTCAGGTGACCTCATTAATATTTAAGTACCCTCAGGTGGGCAGGTTTGGAGAGACCCAAAAATCCCCTGGATATAAGGGGGAGGCAGCTCGGGGACCTCAATAATATTTAAATACCCTCAGGTGTGCAGGGTTTGTTCAAATACCCTCAGGTGTGCAGGTTTAGAATGGCTCCTAAACCCCTGCTCAGAGGGCGGAGGCAGCTTTGGGTCAGGGGACCTCATTAATATTTAAGTACCCTCAGGTGGGCAGGTTTGGAGAGACCCAAAAATCCCCTGGATACAAGGTGGGGAGGCAGCTCTAGCTCAGGTGATCCCAGTAATGTTTAAACACCCTCAGGTGTGAGGGTTTGGAGCTATTCCTGGACAGAGGTGGCTCTGCAGAGTCAGACCTGGTGACCTGGGATTTGATTCCAGAGGTCCTTCCCAACCTCATCCTGGGGGAGACAAAGCTCAGACCAGCTCCAGTGCAGAGGGAGAAGGGGCTGCAGGGCGCACAGAGAGCTCCTGGCACACAGGCACTCCCCTCCCTGCTTGCCCAAGAGCAGATCTGGAAAGCTGAAGTTGTCTGGCAAATATGGAACTCTGTCATAGGTTGTAGCTTAATCATTTTTATCCCACATAAATCAAGAGTGAGTGTTATCTCCATAAGAACTGGATGAAAATCATTAATAAATAATAATTAGGTGTTTCCTGAGCCTGCCATCTGGTAAGCACTTCTCCCAGCCAGCAGCTCCCGCTCCCTGCACTTCTCCAAAAGGAACAGGATGAACTCCAGCTCTTCTCTCTGCTCTGCCAGTCCCTTTGGGAAGTGCAGACACCCAGAGCTCTGCACCCTCCCCACCTGTGCAGGTCTTCGCTGCCCTTCCTGCTCATTCCGAGCCTCCAGGTTCCCCAAACCCAGCAAACCCCAGAAGTTACTGAGCCCTGCCTTCCGTCCTGCCCCGAGGAGCACGTGGGCTCCGAGATAACCAAATTAATCACTCTAACCTGTAAGTGGCTGTCATTAGTATTATTATATTCATCATATAAATTATCTTCCAGATTAGGTCATATGCATTTTGAGATCCTGTGGTCTCCTAGCAACTCCTCTCCCCATCTCCATGCAGACACAGTGTGCCGTTTGCTTTTCCTTTTTTAGCCTCCTGTGCAGGGGTTATTTCAGTAACGGTGATCTCAGGCCCGGCCCTGCTGACCTTTACTCTGTCACATCTGGGGGAGAGGATGCAGAACACAACCATCCCTCCCAAAATGACGTTTGCAGCAGGTCAGAGAAGCGCAGGCCTCCAGTGCCCAGACAGGAGCGCTGAGCTCTGCAGGACAGGCATGACAAAAACGTGCCCACGTGTGGTAAAAACTGGCAGAATTTGGAAGATCTTAAACCCTTCTTTACTATCAGGCTTGAGCAAAGTGCCAGACCCCAGAGCAACACAGGACAGAGATCTGTTGGACATCTGACAGAGATCTGTCCAAAGAATTCACACTTGCACACAGACATTCACAGAAAAACCTGAGCTCCTGTTTTAGAGCTGCTTCTAGTCCAATGGAGGAAACTGTCTGGAGGGCCAAACCAATTTTAGGCACCAATTTTAATTAACTTCTCTAGCTGGGTTAATCAAGATATCTACCAAATTTAATCACGATGGGGACGCAGAGTTGGGTGCTGCGACGATCCCTCCAATCCTTTGTGTGAGGAGAACAGGATTAACTTCTGTCCTGCCCCACTGACATTTTTTAAAATAACAACGTCTGTTCTAAGCTACAAAAGCTGTGGGGCTTAATTATTTAGATAGCAAGTGGCCCTGATTCAAAAGGAAAAGGGAACAGACCTCCGAACCAGCTCCACTCCACATGGAGAACAGCTATTAATATTTGATCCCCTGCTAGCCTGGAGGCAAAGGGAATAATGATCATTACAACAGCCCGAGACTGAATCCACTTTCACAATTGACTCAGCTGAAGAAGAGGATGAGCCTTTCCTGCCACAGGTGAGGGAAGCTGGGCACTGGCAACTCCTGCAGAAAAGGAGCTGAGCTTTTATCAAGCACAGAGAGAAATGGGAATCTTGAGTGGTGACCGTCAGAGCATTCCTGGAAAAACCAGCAGAAAATCCCTAGCAAATCCACTCCCGATCAGAGGAGAGGCATCACTGTGAAAAGTGAGGCACAGACACACAAAGGCACATGCTCGTGTTTGGAGGAAACAATTTATTTGAGATGGAATTATCAGGAGCAGGGGGACAACGCCGTGTACCTGGAAATGAGATACTGCTCAGTGCCGTATCCCAGCTCTCTCCCGCAGCAGCAGCCCCCACGGGCTTTGTTCCAGGGTACAGCCTCAGGCCGGTCCTTTTCAGGGCCCAGAGAGCTTGGGGAACTCTTCAGAAAGAGAGAAGCTCCAGTTTCACTTTCTCGCTGTGCTCTGCCCATGCCTTGCCCCTGGCTCGGGCTGAGCACCTTGAGATCTCCCTCTCACTCCAGCAGGAGGCTCAGCGTTAAAATGGGACAGGCAAATCTAGGTGAGGCAGAGAAAATAAAGCCAATTTCGGATGGCCCCGTTTTGGGGGGGTCAAAAGAAGACCTATTTTTTCAGACTGGTCATAGTCTGTGTCACCCAATTAAAGCTGCAAACTTTGCTCTGAGCATCTTTGCCTGAGAAATTGTCTGCCTGAGCACAAGCTCTTGAGGTTAAACAAATATTTCCAATACTGAGGGGCAGAGTGGCTTGCACCTGGAAGGGATAGAGCTCCTGAAATGGCTCCACTCTCTGGACCCACTGCAGGTATTTGCCTCCTGCCTTGCCTCTTCCTACAGTGTTTACCCGTTAGCACCTCTAATTAGAAGGGAAAATCACGAGCTCCATGTTATTGGAGGGATTATGCAGCATTTTAAACTACAGCACAATGTAATTATTTTTTAATAGCTGCAGCTATTTCATGTATTTACTTTTAATGGTGTTTGAGTCATAAATTAACAGTAGAAAAGAAAAAAGGCAAATCATTTGACAGAGAAGCAGGCAGCAGTTGAAAAGAATAACTAAAATGCTAAAAGGGATTATCAAAAAAATCAAAAAGGAATAGGTAGGGCCCCAGTTTTTCTTGTTGGCGTTATTCTGGACTGCTTCTTGTCACCTAACTTGTCCCCCTGGAGATGTGTATTTTTGGGCAGAGTTATTTTATCAGATGCCAGAGTTAATGAAGTGCCACTGCAGGGACATGGGCTCCCTGTCCCTGCGCTGCTGCGGCAGAGCAGAGCAGGGGACAGAGCTGAGACAGAGGGGCTGGAAGGGCCCGGGGTGTCCGGGGGAAGCTGAGAAACGGGGGCGCCTCCTGTGCTGAGCCCCTGAGCTCTGAACAGCCCCCACGGCTCAGCACCACCCGGGCACGGCCGGGGCGGGGCTCCAGGGCTCTGCATCCCCCCCAGAAGTGAACTTGGGGGGCACAAAGGGGCCTGCAGTGCCCCATTGCAGCACCCCACTGCAGCGCCCCATTGCAGCAACACACTGCAGCAACACACTGCAGCGCCCCACTGCAGCAACACACTGCAGCAACACACTGCAGCGCCCCACTGCAGCAACACACTGCAGCAACACACTGCAGCGCCCCACTGCAGCGCCCCACTGCAGCAACACACTGCAGCAACACACTGCAGCGCCCCACTGCAGCAACACACTGCAGCAACACACTGCAGCGCCCCACTGCAGCAACACACTGCAGCAACACACTGCAGCGCCCCACTGCAGCAACACACTGCAGCAACACACTGCAGCGCCCCACTGCAGCAACACACTGCAGCAACACACTGCAGCGCCCCACTGCAGCAACACACTGCAGCAACACACTGCAGCGCCCCACTGCAGCGCCCCATTGCAGCGCCCCACTGCAGCCCCCCACTGCAGCCCCCCGTTCTGTTTCCCTCAGCCCTAACCCTATTGTCCCCATCCCAAACCCCACTGTCCCCATCCCTAACTCCCCTCTGTCCCCATTCCTAACCCGTGTCTGTCCCCATTCCTAACCCGTGTCTGTCCCCGCAGAAGGCGCGCCTGGCGCGGATCCGCGTGGCCAAGACGGGCAGCTCCAACGCCTACCTGCACAGCAAACGGAACGGGCTCCTCAACGAGGCCCTGGAGCTCACGGTGAGTGCTGAGCNCCCTCTCCTCTCCCTCTCCTCTCCATCGCACACTCAGGGTGTGCCATCGCACACTCAGGGTGTTCCATCGCTCACTCAGGGTGTTCCATCGCACACTCAGGATGTTCCATCGCACACTCAGGGTGTTCCATCGCACACTCAGGGTGTGCCATCACTCACTCAGGTTGTGCCATTGCACACTCAGGGTGTGCCATCGCACACACACACTCAGGGGACGTGCAGGCACAGCTGGAATCCCGCTGCTCCCCTGCATGCCAGGGAAGAGCTTCCCCGAGCTCCTCCCTGGGCCCGGAGAGGGTCTGGCTTTCCAGCCCGGAGCAGGGTCACAGCTCCCCCCGGCCCCTGGGGGTGAGGGAGCTGCTGGAGCTGGACTGAGTTACGCACCCCACGCTATAAATATCCGCTGCCTTCCATTTATTTTTCAGGAGTCTAATGTGTACTATCTGATCATCTCCAACAGGACAGGAAAATATTCCCCAGCTCCTGTTCCAGGCAGCCTGGTGGGGGTGTTATTTTTAAAGGCCTCTGGAGGCCTCTGGCTGTTGAGGAGGAGGGAAGTTTTAAGTGCTGGGATTGCTCGGCAGAAGCAGCAAACGCAAGCAGAGGTTATTACATTAAGCCTGATCAACACCAGAGCAGGTATCAGCACATTTCATGGATTTCATTTCAAATAAATCAGCCTTTCGTGCACGTGGGGGGCAAAGAGAGAGAGAGATGAAGAATGACTGAGCCCCAGAGCCACCTAGGACTCATTTGTGCAGCCTCACCTGGGATCGAATCCTCAATTCCCCTCTCCCTGGGACACACCCCTGCTTTTGTGCCCAGGGAGGAACAACGGAGCCGGGGAAGGGGCTGGGGAACGAGTCCTCTGAGGAGCAGCTGAGGGAGCTGGGGAGGCTTTTCCAGCCCCGAGGATTCTGTAGAAGGGAGGCAGGGAAGCCCTGCCAGCCCCTGCCCGAGCTGCTGCCCAGGACGTGAGCCCGGAGCTGGAGCAGCTCCGCGGGCCGGGCACGGGAGTCGTGCAGCGCCTGCTCCTGCCCGTGGATGTGCCCAGCCGGAGGCAGACAGCCCTGCCTTGGGCACCCTGAGCGGCCCTGCAGGGGCTCTTCACACCAGGCACGGATGGGGAGCCCAGAGCAGTTCTGGTCTCCCTCCCAGAACAAGCTGGATTCTCCTGAGCGCACATCCAGCGCTGTCTCCTGCTCCGCAAACGGCCGCCAGGCTCAGGAAATCTGTTCTTGGCCCATCTGGCACTGCTGGGCAGCTCAGGAGAAGTTTCTGTGTCAAGTGAAGGCCAGGACTGCTCACAGCTATCCCAGAGCTTTGCCCCCACACAGGAAAGGCTCAGGACTGGGAAGTCAGCTCTGCTGGGATCCTGCCATTTCATTACCCAGAAACATGCAAAAATTTGACTAAAAATTTAAAATTTCCTTTTAAACTTTAGGTTCGTGGTCTCTAAAATTGCCAGGAGAGCTTAGCAGGATCACTCAGTTTGCACTTGATCTTCCAGCCTGTCATCCCCACAAGGATCTCCTCGCTTCTCCTGTCAACCAAAACTGCCTGCCAAGACCACTCAGGGAAGAGCAGCTGACACACCAGTGCTTAAGTCCAAAATGCACGAAGCTGAGAGAAATATTTGGCTCAACGGGCTCATTTTCTGGCACTTACCCAAAAATAAGTGGGAAAAGGATCATTTTGGCTAAAAAGCTACAGCAGACACAGGAAGGAAAACAGAAACATTTCTAAAGAGGTTCTAGAGAATTTTTTTTACCCATTAATAACCTAATTTAGATCTATAGGAGCTCCTGCAGCAGGTTTTCACAAGGTTTTCTGGCTGTAACTTTCTTCCTGGTGGGCTTATAGATCTAAATCATAGATTCCCAGAAGGGTTTGGGCCAGAATCAAGACCCAGCACGTCTCTCCCTCCCCAGGTAGAGACACTAATTAATTACAGAACTGCAGAGCGTTTTCCCTCCAGGTGTACATGGCCAGTTTAACTCCACGAGGCAAGATTTTGTGTCCTTTCATTTTATTGCAGAACAACAAACTCTCCTAAAGAGTACAAAATGTGAATGACAGCAAGTCTAGACAGCCAAATTTTTAAGCTGTAAAAACATAAAGGAGCACGGCTTGTGTAGCGGCTGTAATAGGCACCAAAATATTATCTCCATACTGTGCGTATTTGTCAGTCAAATTAGTGTCAAACTGCTTCCCTGCTCAGGTACAAGGCCTGTTTTGACACCTTGCCCAGGATCTGCGTGAACAGCAATGGTTTGCTCGTGGCCAGGCCGCCACAGGGCTGCTCTGTGCCCCAGCAGCAATTCCAACTGCAATTCCTGCAGGATGTTCCCTCTGGGATCCCCGGGGATCCCCAGCTCTGGCCTGGGGTGTCCTTGTGACATTCCCAGGGATCCCCGGGGATCCCCAGCTCTGGCTCGGGGTGTCCCTGTGACATTCCCAGGGATCCCCAGCTCTGACCTGGGGTGTCCTTGTGACATTCCCAGGGATCCCCAGCTCTGGCCTGGGGTGTCCTTGTGGCATCCCCAGGGATCCCCAGCTCTGGCCCAGGCTGTCCCTGGACATTCCCAGGGATCCCCGGGGATCCCCAGCTCTGGCCCAGGCTGTCCCTGGACATTGCCAGGGATCCCCGGAGATCCCCAGCTCTGGCCCAGGCTGTCCCAGGACGTTCCCCCTGCCATCCCCGGCTCTGGCCCACGGTGCCCGGCTGGGACAGGGCCCAGCAGACCGTGTGGCACCGGGAGGGGTCCCCGGGCAGTGGCAGCCCCCCGCCCACCCTGCCGGGGCTCTGCAGCCAAACCGAGCCTCGGGAAAGCCCCGCTGGGCTGCTCGGGGCTCCGGAGCATCCCAGGCGCTTTCATCGGCGCGGGAGGAGCGCACAGGAACAGCGGGTCTCCAGCTTGGAGCCCATCAGAGGGAAGGGAAGGCAAGGAAGGGGATTCATCCGAGGGCAGCAGCAGGAAGGAGATCGGCTTCCAGCCAGAGCGCAGACTCGTGCTCCACAAACGTGTGGATTTGTGGCATTTGCCATCTAGACACGAAGCACTCAGACTGTTTTCTTCTCATTTAGAGGTTTTTTTACTGGGCTTTATGTCAAAAGTGCTCAAGGGATGGTGAGATTCTTCCCATGGCAGCAGCCTACATATCCTCTTAGCACTAATCTCCTTGTACAGCTGAAATTCCCTTTTAGCTGCAGTGCCAGGAGGTGAATATCCCAGGAACAGGAGCCCGGCAGCTCTGGGGCCTTTCCACAAGCCCCAGATAAGCACTGGGCAGGGCCAGTCCGGCCCCTCGACCAGTTCCCCAGGGCCCACTGATGGAGAACTCAAATCGAGGAGAAGTGGAAGAATTCTGGATTTCAGAACTGACACCTCAGTGTGCTGCAGCCTCCCCACAAGCAACCAGCAGTTCACTGAACACCTTCCAAGAGTGAACTGAGCGGTAACTGGCATCAAATCCTCACAAAACTGGCATCCCTGCTCAAAGAGCAAACCTCTCCTTCCCCCGCCAGCTCTTCCACTGCAGCCAAACTCTTCTGCTGAAGGCCCAGCTCTGGTTTGCCTGCAGTAGCACAGGAGGCACTGGCGCAGAGCCTGTATCTGCAGGATCCCCCTCCCCAGCACTGCTCCCCAGATGCCGAGTGCTGGGGATGTTGGCCCCGGCCCAGGGCAGCAGCTCCTGCAGACCCCGGCCCCCTTTCCCCCTGGGAGGGCCTCGGGGTGCTCCTGCTCCCTCCTGGAGCCCCTGAGCTGGCTGGAGGAACATCCCCAAGAAGAGAAGGTACGAGCCCCATTCCCGGGCACTTCAGGTCACTCCTGGTCGCTGCCATCCCCTGAGCCTTTCCTTGGGGCCCCGCCCGGGGCTGGAAGGCAGAGGGAGAGGCTGGGCTGCGCTGCCAACACCGAACAACTGCCCTGGCTCTCCTGCCAGCGCTGGGGAAGCTCTGTCTGGGCTTTCAGATCCCATTTGGATTTCCTCTCAGGCAAATCCTCATAAAAAGATACTGTTTGCAATCTGTGCTCTTCCTCTCTCTTCTCGCAGTGTTTTAGTGCAGCATCATCTCTGCTTTAGGGCTTCCAAGGGCCTCCATGGGAAATATTCCAGCCCAGACCTGAGTGGAGTCAGTGATCTCAGCAGGGGCGGGCAGGACCTGCTGGGGCTGTTACCTCGCCGGGAGGATTGTTAGTAAGAAAAATGGAACTGATTTTTGTTTTAAGGCCACTTCTAAAAACACGTCTGGGAATGTTCATCTTCCAAAACAACAGCAACAAAACCCCCATAACCTGCCTTAGATGCATTCCCACAGGAATCTATTAATTCTGTGTTCAGGAAGCCAGCTTCCCTAAAGTTCCACTTCAGCTGTGCTTTGGCACCTGTCAGAGTTATTCCTTCCCGTAAGGACCGCAGCACCAGCCTGGGGAGGGCGTCCAGAGCAGGCGCTTGCAGGGAAGCAGTGGGACACAGGGGTGTATTTACCTGCAATGCTTTAACCACAGCTGAGTTTGATCCCTCGGGAGCAACAAGCACTGTCTCGGCAAGATGTTCTGCCGCCCATTTGCTCTCCGGAGCAGCCAGATCCCGAGCAGCGATTCAAGCCGTGCACATCCGTTTTTTACTTTCAGATTTGGGCGTCGCAGAGGGCACCAGGCTCCCCTTACTTCCGAGGCACATCTCACACAACCCAACTGCTGCCTTAGTGCGGTCACTGCCTTTGAAAGGCTCGTCCTCAAAGGCACACGGCACATTAACGCGTGCTGGAATCGCAGGCGGTTTGGGGAGAATGTCCTGAATCCCTGAACATCGGCGGTGCCACCCCTGCTCCCTGCCCGGGGCCAGCCCTGCCCGGCTCAGCAGGGCCAGGGCAGCAGGACAGCTTTGCTTTGCCCCCTGGCAGAGGCTCCAGGTCAGGGGGCATCTGTCGGCACGCTAAGCTTAGCTGTCCTAATGTCTTTTGGAACAGTACAGCAGCACAGATCCTTTTTTTCTTTGCCTTCTGGCTCCTGAGCCTGACACGGTAAGCCAGCAGCCCTTCCCCATTCCCTCCCTGGCTGTGGAATACCCGGGTTTGAATCAAACCTGAGTCCACCTGGGTGGACAAGCAAAATAATTCAGAAAAAAACCTGAGGAAACTTCCTAAGAGTCAGGAGAAAAACCTGAGAGCTGGCAGCAGAAATTGTTCTCTTTACCCCTGCGACAGCTCCGGCTGATACTGCTGGTTCTGTTTGTTGTGGTTTGACACCTGGTTTGGGTTTTGTTCCCCTCCTCTCTCTGCGGCTATTCAGGGATCCACCGAAGAGGAGCAGCACATGACTAAAGGCACCTCCTTAATCGAAAGCCAACACCACCATCTGCTGCACTGCCTGGAAAAAACAACCGTAAGTACCAGCGCAGCCTCCCCCGGCGGGCTCGGGGCGCCCGGCCGGGGCTCCCCAGGAGGAGGTTCCACACGGGGGGCTCCCAGGGCGCCCTGCCAGGCTCCCTCCCGGGGCTGGCACTCGTTCTGGGCTGCCCAGAGCAGCCCGCAGTGGGTTAAATGCGCTTCTGCATCGTTGTCTCTAACATGGTAACAGAATCCTGTGCAGAGGGATAACGATGGGATGACCTGCTCCCCTCGGCCCCCTCCGCTGCACAGAGGCAGCAGCAGCTGCACCGCCCAGTTCAGCTGAACACGCACAGATTTCAGCGAGGGCTCAGGGAGAGCCTGGAAATGAGAAGTTTCATTTCCTCGGTGCTCCTGAGAGACCCGAAGTGATTTCCCCTGTGCTGTCAGTCCCACATCGCAGCCCCAGCGCTGGTGCTGAGCAGCACGAGGGGAAATGCTGCTGGGGCCTGCAAACCACAGCCTGGTGACAGCGCCCACGGGCTGGAAAAAGAGCCTTTAGCCCTGGGGGTGGCTCAGAGACGATGAACTCTGCCCGAGGCTTTAAGGGTTGCACGTTTTTTCTCATCTGTCCGGTTGCAAGGGCAGGATTTATCCCAAAGCCACCCAGCAGCTCCTACAGCATGGCTTTTCTGTTTGCACCCTGCGAGGTGTTGGGAGCCAGAGTTTTATTTTGCATTACTGACTGATGGTGTATGCAGAAGTCTTTGGGAACATTTCAGATATTTGTTTGATACATATGGTTTGCTTCCAGGTTTATATAAAGCGTTCTGCAGTAAAGGAACACATTATCTATACCATGATTCATTCTAGGGAGAATGAGGAGAGGTTAACACTTGAAATATTCATGCCTTTTTCTGTCTGCATCCATCATCGAGTGTACTTTTGGTTTCTGACTTGCAAGGGTTTCTTTCAGACAAATCACCTTCATTCCATAGTCGGGCTTGTGCTGGAATAGCACCCCTTAGGCTCAGAGAGACACTGGAAGAGGCTGAGGAATTAATTACAGTGGCCTGAGCCTAACGAGCTCTAAAGGTCCCCGGGCCAAGGGCAGGGAGTTGATTCTTCCTGTATCAATGACAAGTGAATTTGTTTTATACAACTCATCCTGCCTTTATTTCAGTGTTACATCACCAGCAGATATTTCACAGCCTGACTCTTCAGTTTAAAACTTTCTGCCTAAACCCTTCAGTACTAGGACCCGTACTTCACAAAACAATTTCATTTGAAAACGTGAACGAATTGGCTGAAGCGAACAGAAGCTGCCAGCCCTGCCCGCAGGCTCTGCCCTTTCAGAAAGGCTCAGGGAAATCCTGACCCGGGCAGGGCCAGGTGAGCACCCCTGGCGCTGCATCACTCATGACCTGAACTAACTGGCCAAAGTGGGTCCCAATTTTGGGCGTGGCGATTTAATTAGTGGGCGTGGTAATTTAATTAGCGGGCGTGGCACCCTGTGTCAGCCCACCACAGTAACAGAGGCCGACCGCTTCCAGCTCCCAAAACTGCTCAGACCATGAAAATGTTCCAAATGCTCCTCTTTTTCAGCAAACAACGGCAATAACAGGGACACCTGAATTTGGGTTAAAACTCAGAAGGAGAATCTGCACAACGGGGTTTTTTCCCTGGTGTTTTTCAGCCAGTTACTGCCGTGGTGTAGCACCAAATCCGAGAGCAGGTTTGGATTCTGCTCTGGAGTTATCAGGCCAGGAAGTTCGATGGGTTTGTGTGGAGATCCTGTACTTCACGCAATCTGTTCAAACACTGTGTGACAGAAAATTTAAATGGCAGCGAAGGCATTTTTAGACACTGAAGAGTCATTTTGTGAGCAAGTCGCAGGAATGGAATGAGGAATGTACCACGGCTGCAAGCTTGTTTCAATGGGCAATTCACCTTTCCTGAAAGAGGCAGAGGATGCTCCAAGCGCATCATTTCCGGGCCTGGCCTCTGGGTTGCTGCTGGCACACACTTCCAGCTGAGAGCTGTGAAAGGTCACAGCTCTGCTGTGTCAGATGACAAAGTGACCCTGGAGCACTTGTGGCTGCCACAACAGAGATCACTTTGTCATCTTCCCACAGCAGATGGAGCTGGTTCAGACAACAGGAGGGTTTTTCCCTCTCATTCCAACTCCCAGACTGAGTCTGGACATTCACACGCTGTGTTTTCTCCAAGTGCTGAGTGCCTTGAACCCAGTCCTTCAACCCAAACCCTTCCTCTGTGTTTTCACAGAGTTTGGTCAAACCCCACAATCCACTGGTGACACAACAGCAAAACAACTCAAATCTGTGCTTTGTGAACCAGCAGCTGAAATCTTGTTTGCCTTTGCCTTTGGCTCTCAAAAGATCAAAGTAATAAAGCTGTCCTGGGTTTTGTTCTGTTTTCATGAACAAAACACTCAAAAGCTGGATTGTCAGAAGGATTCAGCTGGAATCCTTGAGGGTTGAGGCGCCTGAGAGAAGGTTCTGTTGCCCATTCAAACTCGAGCTGGAATGCTGAGGCGAGAGGTGCAGTGCTGGGATTAACTTCTGAATGCTGGAATGGACAATGAATTGTGTTTTTATCTTCTGTTGGCATGGTGTCCCGTAGGGATTGTCCTATCTTGTGGATGATCCCCTGTTATCTGTACGAACTTCCACCATCAAGGTATTTCCTTTTCAATTCGATCTGTTTTCTCTGTGGTCTCTGTGACATGTCTGGACAGTGTTTGCTTACTCCTCGTTCTGGCCTTGTCCTGGTGACTTTGTGCCCGTGGCTCCCTTTGGCTTTCCCGTGCTCTTGTTCCCTGTGAGAGCTGTTACTTGTCCCGGTGGGGTCTGGTGGCTGCCTTCAGCATGGTTGCTTCTGTTTCCCATCTTGCCTGAAGCCGACAGGGACTGGATGAAGTCTCTTCACTCTACCTGGGGGTTCATAGCCACACATAGGAGTTCTTCCTTTCAGGATTTCCAGTTCCTTAGTGCAAAAGCTCTTTACAGATTCAGCTTTCTGAATTTCCTTCCTTCTGAGCACTTTCCCCTCTTCACTGCCGTGTTTCTTCCTCCCAGCTCATGCACTGCAGGGATGCTTTGAACCCAACAGCCAATGCAAGCATTGAGTTCTATGGCCAGGTGATCATCCAAATAAAATACAATCCCCAGGCATAAAGGAGAAGGGGCATGAACTCCTTTTGGGTTTTATAACCATGTGGCATTCCAGACTTTTCGAGACCGTTCTGGAACCCAGACAAAAAATGATCAGAAATTCAAACCCTGTGGATTTGCACCCTGAGACTGACCATCTCAGGCTGCGTGAGCAGGGCAGCAGCCACGCTTTGCTCACTGCACCAGCTCCTCTTGTGTCCCTGCTGACACAGGAGGGTAAAACCTTGCACGGCTGCAGCGAGGGCAGGGCCGTTCCTTGCTGCGCGCTGCCCGGCAGCCCCAGGCCCAGAGGCTGAGAGCATCTCCCACAGCGCAGGGCTGAGCCCCCAGCCCGGGCCGGTGCCCCCAGCGTGACCGCTCTGCTTCTCCCCCGCCAGAACCACGAGTTCATCGACGAGCAGCTCTTCGAGCAGAACTGCATGGAGAGCTCGATGCAGAACTTCCCGTCGTCGCGGAGCCCCTCGCTGAGCAGCCACCAGGGCCTCGGCACGTCCTGCTGCTCGCGGCGCAGCAAGAAGAGCACGCACCTGCCCAACTCCAGCGTGCCGGCCACGCGCCTGCGGAGCATGCAGGAGCTCAGCACCATCCACATCCAGTGCAGCGAGCAGCCCTCCCTCACCACCAGGTATGGGGAGGGGCAGGGCGGGCAGGGCCGGCGGGGCTGTGCCCAGCTGTGCCCAGTGCAGGGCTGGCAGGGCTGGCAGGGTTGTACCCAGCTGTGCCAACCTGTGCCCAGCTGTGCCCAGCTGCAGGGCTGGCAGGGNCAGCTGCGGGGCTGGCAGGGCTGGCAGGGCGGGCAGGGAGGGCAGGGCTGCTCTCCAGCCAGGACCAGGGCTGGGGGCAGCACCTTTGGGCCCTCCCGGTGATGACCCAAGGGAAGCGGCTCCTGCTGCCCCGGGAAGTCCCCGGTTAAAGGCAGGCTCCAGGGCAGGCTCCGGGGCAGCTGCGAGGGCGGCTCTCGGGAAAAGGTTCCTCCCCCAGGGGTGGCAGGGCACGGAGCAGGCTCCCCAGGGGATGGGCACCTTGGCAAAACCAACAGTGTCTGCCAGCCAAAGCTGGTGGAGAGCTGACGTGGGCCCCCGGTGACAACTCCACTGATTGGCATTGTCCAGAAGTCTGAATTGCCACTCTGAGCATCACTGGGAAGCAAATAGGAGGAATCTCACAATGGTGTCTTAGTAGCTGTGACCTAAAAAGCCATAAAGGACACAGGTCAAGTGTCCCTTAATAGAAAATGTTTCAAATTTCATTTTATACATAAATTGCTGAAGAAGAATCATTTATTCACCATATAATTCCTGCAAATATTAAATGACTTTCTAAATCCCCCTCAGCCCATTAAGTTTTTTATGCACCACGGCTGGTTTTGAATGTCCCATTCCTCTTCTCCCCTCTCCTATCAAAGGGATGTAGAAGCCAAAACAGAGCTGCCTTTAGGGCAGCAAGCGATTACTCCGTGCCAGAAGGGCATTTCAGAGCATGAATTATGGATGAATAAGTACAAAACAAGTCTCCAGCTATTCCAGTTTCAATATGACAATATTTTAAACCAGCACCTGAAGCAGTAATTCAGAGGAATGTCAACTGTTCTGGGTGTTAAATCAGATGCCGGTGATATTTTAAATGTCAACACTTCTTTCGCTTGCTTACCAAACTGGGCAAGGATGGAGAGAGAAAAAGAAAAGCTTTTCAGTTATTTTTCATGTGGAATGCGACCAGCTGGGTGTACTGGTTACCCCTGGCAGAAGCTCCCAGGCCCTGGGGCTGCCCCACTCTCAGCTTGTGCCCGAGGCCTCCGAGTGGGTTCTGTTCCTGGGTGTTTGAGGGAGCAGAAAGCATCCTCTGGTGAGTCACTGCCCGACAACAACAGCCACAGCCTCCCGACTGCGAGCTTTGCATTCTGAAAGGACAGGCCTTGTGCTGAAAATGAATGTGTTGGGCCGGTAATAGCAGACTCCTGTAGCTGTGCAGATGCACAGAAATCAACCTATCATTTTCCCTCTGTAATTAATTATAGGATGCAATTGATGCAGATCTAATAAGAATGCTCCCAGCTGTCAGATCCTTGAAACTACTGCAGAGAGAAATAAAATAGAAAAGATCAAGGGACGGTGAATATGAAAGAGGTTATTTGAAATGCAAGAAAGGCAACGTCTTTCCCAGAAAGAACTACCTGTGCTCTGAAAAGATGCACTACCCAGGGCAGTGTACTTAGACGTCCTTTTAAACAAACTAGAATTATGCAAGAAGGGAATGGAAACAGAACAATTGCCCCGTGAAAAGCTGTCTCCTAGCCGGGGGGAGCATTACCAAAGCTCGGTGTAATCTGCGTAGACATAAATGGTGCCTTGCAGGAACAGGGGGGACGTTTAAACGCAGTCTTTGAACATTTCGGCTGAATAAGATCCCGATTAAGAACCACAGCCATTCCCATCCTTTTCTACCCGCCTGACGCTGAGAAACAAGCCGAGCACTAAATCTGTTTTCTAGTCGTTCCAGCCTCAACATGAAAGCCGACGAGGGGCTGAGGCCGAACTGCAAAGCGGCGCAGATCACCACAGCCATCATCAGCATCCCCACGCCGCCGGCGCTGACGCCCGAGGGCGAGAGCAGACCCGGCCCGGGCAGCCCCGGCCCGGCCACGAACGCTCCCAGCTCGGCCAACATCGTCAAGGTCTCCGCCTTGTGAGGCCGCCCGGGGCCCGGCTGCGGGCGCGGCCCTCCGCAGCCCGGCGTGTCCGGGGAGCCGGGCCGCGCTCCNATAACACTGTGTATCGCAGCACCTTTTTAAAGGTTTTTAATGGATAATATTTATTCACGAGGAAATGACTGAAAAGGTGAAAAACAATGGATTTTGTGAATTTTCTTTTTTTTTTCCCTTCATGGAGCAGAACCTTTAAACCAACCAAAATTTCACTCCCATTTTTTTTTTTTCCTTTCTTTTATAGGAAAAGGTTTAGACAAAAGAAGCCACCTGTCACAGCAGTCCCCTGCACCGCTGTGTGTGTGTGTGTGAGTGTG